>JAECUM010091057.1:0-73652 GCA_016617855.1 Megalonaias nervosa
CAAGAACTGATGGAGAAGAATCACCTTGAAAAGAAAAAGAAACATTCTATGAGGCTGAGGACTCACATATAGAGAAATTACAGAACAAGACAGATGTTTCGATACATCAGGAAAATAAGACAATTGAGGAATCCATGATTCTGGAATCTCTTCCAAAGGAAAACACGGAAAGAGACTCGTCGACACCTATTTTGGCACAGAAAAGGAAAAGATCGGCATCCACTCCAAGGACGCCCTCGGAGCCTGAAGTGGTGGAACTGTTGAAAGAAGCAAGAGAAGCACAGAGAGCGATCTCCCTTAACAGAGACCACGATAGAGACCCACAAAGAAGGCCACTCACATTACAGGAGTACAAAGCTAAAAGGACTGCCCACTAGGGAAAATTTCACTATTAATTAAAATATATAATTCAAAATGAAATAATGAATCAAATCCAGCCAAGATGGAGGGACTGAACCTCAAAATCCTCACTGTAAACATCAATGGGTTTAAGAATAAAGTAGGAAAAATTGTAGAAAAAGCGAAATTATATGATGTTATTTTAATACAAGAAACACACGCTTTAGCCGAGCATGAAGTGAAATTACTAGAAGAAGAGCTAGACGCTCTAGTAATCATTAGCAACCATCCTGGGAAGAAAATAGCAGGAGTAGCGACAATTGTTCGGCAATCGGCCAAGGGTTTTAACTTTGAGGAAATAAAATCAAGTACAGAGTTGCAGGGTAGAGTAATACACATTAGACTAAATAATTGGAACATTTTTAACATATATGTACCAGCAGGGGGCATTAACCCAGGGAAAATAAAATTCATTACAAATGTAACTAATACAAATACAACCAGATATTGATAGAACATAAGGAAAATTTTGAAAAATATATCACGGCAGACGAAATAAAAAATGCAATTAATAATCTGAAAAAGGGGACGTCACCAGGGTCCGACGGCCTAACAACAGACTTCTATATAACATTTAAAGACAATTTAGTCGAAATTCTAGAACTTTTGTATAATAATATTTTATTTTATGGGGAAATGCCCAAAACTCTAAAAGAAGGAATTATCACTCTGTTATACAAAGGGAAAGGGGAAAGAAATGACTTGAAAAATTGGAGACCCATAACTTTACTTAATGTCGATAATAAAATATTAAATAAAATCATAACTAATAGAATTAGGAAGTACCTAAACAACATAATAGATTTTAATCAAAGCGGGGGGGGGGATGCAGGAAGAAAATTTTTAAATAATACACTATCAATAGCATCTATCATAGATCTTATTAAAAGTAAAAATGAAAAAGCAATAATGTTCCTATTTGATCAAGAAAAGGCCTTCGATAGAATCGAACATGAATTTATATTTCAAGCGTTAGAAAAGTGTGGCTTTGGAAACAACATAATAAAATGGATAAAGGCAATGTATAAAAATATTACATCAAGAATAACAATAAATGGAGCCCTGTCGGGCGAGTTTATGCTTCAACGCTCGGTAAGACAGGGCTGCCCCTTATCAATGATACAATCTGTAATTGTTATAGAATCCTTGAACATAAATATCAAAAATAACACCAATATTCAAGGAATAAAAACGCCTAATATGAAAGACGATTTCAAAACTACACTACATGCAGACGACTGCACGAACTTTACTAGAGACGAATACTCCTTCAAACATCTACAAGATCAATTCATAAAATTTGGAAAAGTCTCTGGGTCAGCGATAAACCATAGCAAAACATAAATTTTATTAATAGGAAACTGGCGGGGAAACCACCCAGGTCTCCCACCAAATTTGATCAAAACTCATGTAAAAGCATTAGGAATTGTTTTCGGACTGAACTCAACTCACAAAAGCTATAGTGAGCTAATATCAAAACTGGACGCACAAATCGAAACTTGGTCGCATATCAAGATAAACTTAATGGACCGTATACAAGTCGCTAAGACGTATTTATATAGCCAATTAAATTACATTATGAATACAACTCACCTAACGGAAGCCGTGATAGGCAACATTGAACGAAAAATACTGAGCTTTATTTTGGAAAACAAAATCCACTACTTAGGGAAAAATATATATATGCAGACCCAAGGTTAGGGGGGATTAGACCTCCCTAACCTAAGCGTGAAGCAAAAGGCCATGATCTTAAATAGATTTAAAATGTTCAATGACAAACCTATATATCCGTGCGACGCAATAAATATATACTTATACGGCTAACTATGTAGATTTAATAAGCAAATATATACAAACAATACACTTAGCAAAATGTTAGAACCGCCTGGGTTTTATAGAAGAGTAAAAGAACTCATTTACAGGTACAGAAATAACGAGGATCTATGGAATAAAAACAATGAGATGTTTAAAAGTCTGATGAAACCATTTATACAAGACAAACAGGAAATAGAATTGAGAAACTCTAGACTAAACTGGGAATTAATATGGAAAAACTGGGCAGGCATAAAAACGCCTGCCATCCAAAGTCGAATGTTTTTTTTACATACATGACAGATGGTTAACAGGCGAAGTGGCCTTCAATAGACACTTGACAAATCGTCTACCAAAATGCAGAATGTGTGGAGCATGTGTTGACTCCAAGAAACACTTAATTTTAGAATGCCAACAAAATAATATTGAAAGGCAAAATATTAAAACTAAAATTCAACGAAAATATGGAACAAACGAAACATCACAACTCTTATACACAAATGGTATTAATGATAAGAAATTATACAATGATCTTATAAGTTTTATCAATACAGTAATGAAAACTATACATGACTATACATAGAAATTGCAAATTGCATATATGCCTGTGGGATCTTTATCAGTATCTAACAACTACACATACAAAGGGAATTGGAAGGACGATGGTACGTGGCCAAAACTACGTGACTAACGTGAGGTAGTACGGCTCGTACCGGCTCCTAAAACCCAACCCCAAAGGACTCAATGCATACACACATGTACACACCAGACACAACTTTCCTACCACCTGACTATCCTCCCTGAGCACACATTAAATAAAATGAGGTTCCAAAGATAGGGAGGCCGGTATCGATCTCATATCACAACCGGTCTCCTGAAGCAAAGGAACCAATAAAAGTTTAAAAAAACTATGAGAATATGATCTATATAGCCAGCCCTCACAAAAACACAAATGCAGACACAACAAATAACACACTCATATAGCACACATAGGGCAATATGGATCCTTGGCAAGGATCACAAAAAATAAATGAGCTTTGATTCCAGACCGGGAAGAATAGCTCCTATATCACATTAGATTAGGATCGGTGTTTAAACCCTATCTCAAAATTGATAAAAAGGAAATTGTTTGAAAATAACACAAAAAGCACATACATTCCAAGAAAACAAAAACATATAAAAATCCTTTATATTTCGGACTAGGGGGTCCCTCAGATGATGATGTATCTGAGAGGGACCACACCAATAAATTATTATATTTATCGTCGTCAATGTGGTCGACGACTTAACCGTCTTTGATCAAGCCATTAAAACACTCATTAACAAACCTATATGTAAGATACATTTCTTCCCAACAGAGATCATGTGGTAACCGGCTTTACTGATAGAGCCTAGGAGGGGTCTTCTTAACCGACAGTTTCTGATTACACCAGCGCAATTTGCCTTATAATTGATAAGGCTGGGGTATCTGCTAGATTCTTCGACGGCGTTTTTCTCTCTCTCTCTCTCTCTCTCTCTCTCTCTCTCTCTCTCTCTATATATATATATATATATATATATATATATATATATATATATATATATATATATATATAAACGATTGGTTGGATTTTTGCAATTGCAATCGTATTGTAAAGCAATCTAGTGCTGTATTTTCTCGGTAGAAAATCTATTGAGATAATCCTTAGCTTGTTTTATTGCAGTTTCATTTTATCATAATACCATTTCAAAGCCTTGTATTTTGCACCGCCATATGATTTACAAAGTTTTGATTTGCCACGGACACCAGCGCTGCATTTCACACAGGGTTTGGACCCTAAACTCCCTCGTCGAACACTCGCTTGATGATACCCACATGAATCATACTAACAAGACTTGTCACATGGGATTGTTGATCCAATTATCAGCCATTTGTAATCAATATTTGCTCGTGACATCATTATATATTAATCTAGAATGATCTTTAGTTAGAAGATATATTTGCCTTATTTGTATAATGGAGGAGATTGCGACAGTAGCCACGATCACGCCTTCCCATCCTAGGTTCGATTTTGACAGATTAACCGATGAGATAAAGGGCCCATAGTACGCAGTCGTATCCGTGAAGCAAAAAGGGTTTAACAACGATGAAGTAGTGCACATTTTGCCAAAATTTAGGATTCATCAGGACGAATACTGTATCTATGCTACAATGTATGGCCGACTAGCAGCGACGATTACTGATTATCTAGCGATGGGACAAAAATGCATCTTCAAGAATAAAATTTATCGTTGCCGTCAGTGAAGTCGCTGACGTAATATGGATTATCCGTGATAAACGTGACTCTGTTCAGGAATCACAACACCGCCAGGGTGTTGTCACGGTAAGCAACAGTTACAAACCAGGGATAATGACTGGTATTGACAAGCCATATTGTGAGCGAGTATATCCTTTGGCGGCAGTTGTTTACGCGATTTATTCACTGAATGATGAACCTGATATCGATTCTCTTCTTCCGATGCGGACTACAACAAGTAATATTATTTTAGATTGTGTAGCAGAGAGAAACACAGAACATTTCATGAACTCATTACAAGGAAATGGTCTAACAGATCTGCGACTTAAAAACTGAATGAATGTACTAAAGTTGTAAGAGAAAATGGAGCCATAATAAAATATATCGCTGAGTTGGAAAAGAAATTAAAATTCCCGATACAAGTAAGGACGAAAACCAATGAGATCTTGTACACGTCGAAGTATAAATCGAGGGGCTCCCCGATAGAAATAATTGACCACAACGCTCACACATGGGCCGAGAGTATAACAAAATTTCCATCCCCCCCAAAAATGTTAGATTTTACCACGGTGATATCTTTGAGTGTATTTATAATATCAGTAAAAGCGACCCAGTGGCGGTATGGTGGAAGCATTCTTGGAATGGGTGAGTGCAGGCCTTATTTTGGGAGATTTGGGCATCCGACACATGACCTGACTGGGGTTGTGATAAATGGCCCACCGCCGGGTTTTGATTTAGCTGGATTTGCCAAGATTGAATTATTCGAATTTACCGAGAATGTTCATCCAGTCATTATTATCTGGTTTGGTCGTCATTTTAGCAATCCCAATCCAGAGATAGACAACTTTCGCAAAGAATAAACACGGTTGGCCTCCAAAGTGCTATTGAGATATTTGAGCGATAAAACTATGCTGACATTGCTGCCGGTGAGTGAGGCAATAATTTTGTATAGACCACAAACCAAGGTATGGATGCCAAAAGAAGAAGGCAACAAGGGTGAGAATTCATTTGTAAAGGATACAGGTCTAAACATCATTGGTACATTTACACATGAGGCCTCATCTGGTAATAAGCGCCGTTGTACAAGATTGATAATAGATGAGACAGAGCTCGACTTTATAATCGCCGATACTGCAGAAAAGGGTGTATTAGTCACCAGAGAGCATGCAAAACTACCAAACGAGATCTTCAATGGTCGCAAATGTATCAATAAACCTTTTATAAATGATCAGCCGATTTCCTAAGGACGCTGTTAGAGTCGCCACAGATTCATTTCATATCAGCTAGTCAAACATAGGGTTGCTAGATGAACTTCCGATAACTGTAGGCGACGTTCCATTATGTCGGAGAATCGCACATTGTTGGTTTAAAGAATATGTAGATTATTACTAAAAAATGTAAGAGGACCACAAGGCCACCGATGAATCATTGAAGAAGCTACAAGCAAGAATGAGACTTAAATCCAACAAGACTCTGCTCGATGATGCGCAGTGTAATTCCAGAGACTACGTTTGATGATTCTGGAACTTATGGCGCCCTATTGACCTTATTGTTGCATCAAGGAAAATAGTTCATGATTAACTACAAAGTAAATTATTGTCACTTCATAAGGAGAGATTTCTAGATCTACCAGTCCCATTATGCTATCGCCCGGCAGATACCCGTCGAAAGAATATTGAAGATTCAGATTCCAGGATCCGCGAAGAAACAAAAACTCGTTCTTAATGATATTGTTGGACTCTATGATATGCTATAACCATTCATTTATCAGAGTGACTATCAGTTTCAGATACCAATATTTGGATTGTCGGTGATCGCGTAGAATGGTCAAATCTAGAGTACTTAGCAGTATCGAGAGTTATACAAATGTCCCAGCTACAAAGAATGGTTTATACTGTGGAAGATAATCAAACTTAGAAAGCCAGCAATGATAGGGTAAGGAAACAAAATAGCTTGGTTATCAGCAAAATGACAGGAAGGATAAACGCGAGTTTGACCATGAGATCGAATTTATCAAGACGCTGAAGCAACGGCAAAAGAAACACCGTGTTTACTGCAACACTATAATGTTGTGGCGATATTCTCTTAATGACCCGCGACAATTTACCGCGGACCGAGTTAATATTAGTTTCGGCCATACATGCATGTATTTGATGCTGACCTGTCTTGAATGTAGCAGACGTAGGGAAGTCTGTGCCGCTGCTAGTGAATACATGCTAGTGGTAATTTTGTGTTTTCAGGAATTAATTGTAATTGTTTACTGGCAAATCCACGCTAAGTGTCCGTTGAATCAAGTCTGTAGATCGCAGGCTTGCTTGTAGATCTTACCACACTGGAAATTGTACGTGTGGTTACACTCCAAATAGGATCAGCTACTCTTTTCTACTACCTTCACGTTCGCTAGGTTCATATAAATACCTGGCCGTCACGTTTCCGAGTAACGGTTGTTGTGAGGAAGAGTCACGTCGTTTAACTGGTATGTGTTTCTTCGAGATTGCATTGATGGGTTTCATAGAAATTCCACGATAACTTCGTTGTTTAAAGCAGCAATCACACTTGGTAGTCTTGCTCACCATTAACGAGATCTCGTGTCTGTGGAAATTTCCTGACCATAGTGATATCCAAATAATCGCTCAGCAAGTGTTTGATTAAATCGCTAAATTGCCTGATCGCGATGTAATGCTGTGTGTGCTCCTCTGATTTTAACCTTATATTGTTGCAACAATGATGTTACTGCACCATGAGAGTCTTTGAGAGGATCATCTTGTAGCAAATGCGACTATCGTAAGGGTAAATTTCTTCAAACGCGGATGCAACCTCAGTAGCTGTTTTAGTTGATAATGGTACAGCTGCTTTGTATCTGCTTGCAACGTCGACGACCATCAACGCGTATTTATATGTGCGTGAACGGCGTTTACTTTTACCAGTGATAGTGTCAGGGAGTAAAAGTAAAATATCTGCCTGATGAACTTCGTTGGGAGTGCTAACATCAAACCGTCCGTATTGAATCCTTTTTCCTATTGCCTGTCGGGCTAACCAATCTGAGGCAACACTACGCCACACACCTACTGTATCAACAAAGCTTGCCAATCGCTGCTCTACCCGTTCTCTTGGACTATAATAAATTGACTCCATTATTATAATTATTGGACAAGTAATTGCCGGCACCTACGGCTTACTTACCACTCATCGCCGATCTTAACAACCAATTTGTGAGCGATTCTCTTACAGATTAATTTTTTACAGACTTCAACGTGTGAATCAACTTAATGTCTGCAATATGTCGTTCTTGTATCGCATTGGTCTCAATGCAATCTTTATTTGAGAGACCTGTCACCTGACAGAGCTACTTTATTTTAACCACCAGCAGCAGGAAGAGTGAACGACCAACACAGATGTGTCGGGTCATGAACGAAGACGCACTGAAATTGATACACAAGGTCAAGGGGGAATAAAGTGCGAGGTAACTGACACGTTAGAGGCTCGGCATATCATGCTGACCTTATATGTCACTCGTTGATTTCATAAACGGGACCTTCTACATAGTGGTCTGTTCACCCTTTCTCCATTCGACCTCCTCTCACCTTTCATAACCAATGTTGTTATAAGCCTTATTTCACTAACTAAGGTCTCGATTGTTTGGTCTGTCCAGCCTCCATATTGCTTAAGAAGAGTTACAATACATGTGTAAGTTTGCTTGGGAAATCTGATTAAACAATAAACCGGTTCGCATTATATTCATGATATAAGATGAATCGGATTTACCTAGCATAAATTGAGTTAACCGAGATCAGTATTTGACAAGCCATGAAATTATTCAAAAGTATCAATCACCTTAATACAATACACATAATTCTACTTTAATGTTTAAATGAAAATCGGTCACCTTTACAATGCATATTATTTCTTGGCTTACGGGATGTTTTCAATTTAATATAATAATATCGTTTGTACAGGGTGACGGTGTCTTTGCAATGTAGCAAGACTAAGGGCTTGGTAGAAGTCTTAAGAAAGACTGGTACGTTTGGATAAGTAAGGTATTTGGAAAACGTCTCCTTGAAGGAAATGCAAGAGCTTTGAGCAACGGAAAAGCCCAGTGTATTTAAATGTAAAGATGTGGGCGTTATATCATTTAACTCGTTCTACACTATTCAAGATAAACACTTTTGGTTTGAATTATTCCTAAACGTTAGTCTTTATTTCCTTAATTCATGCGGTAGGACTGATAAGTTTGCAAAACGGGATGTGAGAAAAAAATTGTAAAGAAAGACAAAACGCGCACATGCTTTTGAAAGGTAATATAGTGACTCGATACAAATGTTTTTTCCTTGTTTTCTGAAGTCACATTCCCTATCTAAATACGGGCGTTTGTCTTAATCCTTCATCATTCTATGAAAGAAGGAAGAACAAAACCCCTTCAAATATTAATAACATGGCATAGAAATTTATCAAAAGAACCAGTTTATTATAAATATCACTCATTCGTGCTGCAGAACTGCGGATCGTTTTAAAGTTTTAGCATTGATGTTCATCTGAAATGTTTTGGATATTATTCAGTTCATATATATAATCCCTTCCAACTATCTTGGGATGGATATGTACATATATTTGATCCATATTAATAATGAACATTCCATGTTAAATACGGAACATGATAAAGTAGAGTTTTCTTCAGACACGGATTTGTTACAGGTGTCACTCACTGTATGCAACACAATTCACACATTTTTACAAAACTAGGCGTAGGATTCCTACTTTGTCCGCTAACTGTAGATTCAACCAGTATAAAGTATATTATTATTTTTGTTCTTCTTCTTCTTCTTATTATTATTATTATTATTACCTTACCTCCGACGTTCTCCTTGATGATGTCTCGATCGAATGGAATTCACGTGTGGTTTGGAAGACGAGTGCTTCAGCGCTATAGTATACACATGCTAATAAATTACCTAGAAATAAATAAACCTGGTAACCTGTTTCGTCGCTAAATACGGAGAAATTATATTTCCTGGAAAGGTATTACACACCTAATTCTCTCCCCCCCCCATTCGTTGAGTTAAAAAGGACACATTGTACACATTTGAAGATCTAGTTCTGATGCACTTTTAAACCATTGTACTTTTATAACATAATAATAATAATAATAATAAGAAGAAGAAGAAGAAGAAGAAGAAGAAGAAGAAGACTAAGAAGAAGAAGAAAAATAATAAAAGAACGAGAAAATACTTTATTAACTGGACAATAGCTCGTATCATACTTTCATTATCAGATGGAATATATTTGACAAAAGTTACCAGTGATTTGGATAGTTTTTATCCTGTATTACATAGTTTTGTATGTACATATGCTGGCTCTGCCAAGTTTTGTATGTTTGTTTAATATCATGGCATTCTCAGGTTTTATAGGTGTGTTTGACAATCTGGTATTCCAAGGCTTGTGAATGCGTGTTTCACATCCAGTTATCTCTGTGCTTTGGACCTTATGTTATACAGCCTCTAATCCCTATGTTTAGTGTACGAGTCTTACGTAGCCTGCTTTTCCCAGGATTAGTCTGTGTGATTTGTATGGAAGGTAAACCCAGATATGTATATGTGTATATGTTTTCCTGCTTTCCCAGTTTTGTATGTGTTTTGCAGTCTGATATTCCTAGTATGAATTATTATCGCGTTTTGTTTGTTCGATAACCTGATATTCCCGGGGATATTAGAATGCGTGTTTTGTCTGGTATTCACATACTGCTTGGAGAGTCATTCTCTCTCTCTCTCTCTCTCTCTCTCTCTCTCTCTCTCTCTCTCTCTCTCTCTCTCTCTCAGTGTTTATATGTGTGTTAAGCTGTGTCAGTCATTGACATTACGGTTACCTGTGATGTTCGGGTCAATTTAATGGACATATTCAAAGCTGAAGTCCCAAAACTTAATGCGTTAATACAATCTGAGAGTTAAACAATAATCAAATATAAAATATGAGGGTTCATAAACAACCATGCCGGTATGCATATGACAATTAATAAAACACCGTACAGACATAAATACGTAAAGTCCTACGGTTAATAAACCACGGTAGCGACAAATATGTATAAGGTCTGACGGTTAAAGGCACAATATTGCAGCTGCGAATAAATTGTCTTACGACCGTATTTTGACATTTATGTATATTAATTGATTAAATACCCTGTAAACGGTAATTGTGTATTAATATTTATTACGTAGATTTTCTCATTATGAAATAAGAGCGCTCAGATATACTCGTATTTAGCATAATAAATCTACCATCTTCATCTTGAACGACGCGCTCGGCAGTTATCGACAGAACCCTTGAAGAATTTAAGCGACCTATATTTGCATAATTACCTGTTAAAGCGTATACATTCAAATTAGACAATAACCATGCTATCAAACCGAGCAACATGTCAGAAACGTTGAGTACGACATTCTTATGTTTCTGAACCCTTTTCTACTTTGAGAGGAGGCATTTACATTTAGCTAGAACTATTTTTCATAGTTGTATTTAAAAAGATTTTGTTGTACGAGAATGATTTAAATTGACGTTCTAAGTAAAGTATTGGAACAAATCCTAGGACACTCCATTTTTTATAGTCTTAGAAAGTGAAAATTCAGATACGTAAGTGAAATGTGTACATTTGTAAAAAGAAATACAGATCAGAAGTAGTTGTTTTTTTCACCAGGTAAAAAAGCAGCATCAAATGGAAGAGTAACAAGGAGATTATGCTCTTAATAAAAAAGCCACAAAAAAAGATTGTATGTATCATTTGATAATTTAAGACCATGCACACAGATAGGCCTACCATAGAAAATAGAGAGACAACCTCGTTTATATGGCAACCTTTTCTGACACCATGTATAATACACGTCGTCTATTTAGTCTTCATCAAGAATTGCTACCCTTTTTATAAGGTGCAAACATGGTCTCCGTTTAAGCTGGGAATCACTGTATTTAATGATGGAGGGCTATTGGTTTAGCAATTCAAATAACCACGTTTACCAAAATACATACAGTGATGAAAATAAATATATAGGTAAGAAGTGTTCTACATAAATGGCATGCAAGCAAGTATTTAACATTATGGTCGACTTACCTTGTAACAAATTTATCATTTTAATATTTATGCAAAATACAAAATGATGACAAATAAAGCTGTACCATCTTACTTTGCAGCGTAGCGATTAGACAATAATAAGTAGCCTTATTGCAGTTACAATAAGAAGAACAAAATTTACGCCAGTACACAATTCATATATCTATTTAAGTCTTGCAAACTAATGACTATACTTTTAGCCTTCTGTTTTAAACTTGATGCATGCCATAAGGAGTATTTCAATGACTCCAAAATATGCTAAGATAGTACTCTATATGTAATATCATGCTAAACATCAGGACTTAAAGAATCCAAAAATGTCTTGCTTGCCAAAAGTTTATAATAACATGAAGGGTACAAGAACAAAACAATTCCTTCATATGTTATGTAACACTTTGGGTAATAATTTTAATTGTGCAATCTGCTGGGCATACAATGTTCCACCTCTGAACAAGTGATTACTATAAATTGTTTATGTAATAAGAATTTTACTAGATGCAGTGATAAGTTTGAATTTTTTTTCATTCTCTTAAGAACTTGTATGCATTAGTTGAGCATGTGAGTGCCTATGCTTACAACTTGCATGTACGCAATATATATTACTGAATAATTTTACAGGTACATGGACTACAATACACAGCTGCACACTACACCCATGTAACAACTGCGTATAAATGAGAAATGTTCCCTCTGTTAAGATAAAATTAAATTATTGCATACATTTACACACAAAATTGCACAACTTTGGTAGCTAATATTACAATACAACTTTTACAACCACTGGGCATCTATTTCCAAGGTGGAGTTGCAAAGACTGATACCTGACGTTTTAAACTTTGCAGTTTACAAGATATTGTGATTTTAATGTATTTTAATAGGTTATTCATAATATGCGAAAGAGGGAATTTAACATAAGAATTTCAAAAAAACTTACAAAGACCAAATGAGACATGCAATTTGGTTATTTGTCTGCAACCATTGCAAATAAATTTTAAAATTATCAACCATACAATCAGGCATACCATCAAATGCAAATGATGAGGACTATGTTTTTTTACAATTGATCCTCATCTAGTACATTATTGTCATTACCTGGTTTAGTGTAGGTACTGCATTATGGGCGGGTGATGATAAACGATAGGTGTCTTTGTTGTGTAAATATCAGGTGAGCCAAACTTTTCTAACGGGAACCTCTTAACCTGTAATCAAATCTCATCAAATTCGTCAACAAGATTTCTTTGTACACATTGAAAGGTCCATAGGCCACAAAAAATATTTACTGAAATGAAATTACCTCATCCAAAAGTAAATCCCCCATTTGACAAAATTAGCTATTTAATATGTTGTCAACTAAATGACCCCTGCCATCTGTAATCGTACAAAATTGATGCATAATATGGACACACTTAACAGTACCTGGAGCTGCCCTTCTAAAAATAAACTGTACTAAATATCAGTTCCTGTTTTGATGAAACTCTCAGTGTTCATATCAAAATAAAATCATTGTGCAATTTGAATCCCATATTGATCGATGTTTATTTTAAGATAGAATCTGGTGAACATAAATACAATTTAAATAAGTGCATATTTATAATATTGCTATTTGTATTATTTTACATGGTAGGAATAGCAAATTGGAATATTATTTTCTCAGGATTTTCAAGTTATAATCCTGGATGGGCTGTCCTTGCCGTGGCCAGTATGTATAGATCGGATGATAAGGCTGATCTGATGAGTGTCAATAGGCATACTTTCTATGGACAGCATGGTAGGCTGGGTTCCGAACAGAGACCTGTAAATCCCTCATGTTGTGCTTAGCAGTTATGTAACAAGTATTCTCGTGCTTTTGGACAGTACATTGGCTTCATCCACTCTGTGCTCGCATTAACATTGACACTCTCTTGTGTTTAAGAATTTGTATATAAATGAATACAAGGGACTTTTCTTTTTTCATTGTAACTGGACATAATATTTCCTCTTTACTGCATCACACAACAATGCTTTTCTTCAGGTTTACTAAAACTCTACTCGATTTCTGCCCTATAGACAACGTGGGCAACAAGATCAGAAATAATCAAAACAGACAGTTTTCAGTGACTGCAGATACTACGTAATAGTTTGTTTTCAACTGTTGTTATTTACAGAATATTGTGTAAATAGAGGATCTCAAATGGGTTATTATTTATTATTGAATTTATTAAACGAGTTGTGTGATGCAGTACTCCGTTAGAGTGCGGTAGACGATCAATGTTTACGTAACTCAACATTCACAACTAAACATTACATTGTTCCAATAATCACGTGAAAGAATGTTTGCTGGATGCAGAAATTCTAATATTTCCTGTAATGTATTTGTGATCCAATATTTGTAGTACTTGACTTGGAACAGCAGATTAGAGATTATGTAAATAAATTTCATTTGAGTCGTAATTGCATCATAATATTTACCGCGTAAATATGCAGTGGTTGGATAAACGTCTGTCAGTTTGGAGACCGATTTATGTACACATTCTTCTGTGAACAGAGGTGAGTTTATTTACTTCTGTAAGTTAACATTTAAACCACGCTCGTACATAAGGTGGAATCCATGCAATAGGTTTACCGCCCCCCCCCCCATCCCCTCCACCCCACTCTACACATCCGCTATGAACTGAGCAATACCCTTAGTTTACTTCTTCTTGTGGTTCTTGTCTTAGAGTTTTACAACATTTTTTCTTATGATGATATTGTTATACATGGCATAATAAACGCCTGTGGGGGTAAATGGTCCATATTCAGACAGCCGAGGTATTTTTTCCTCAATTTCCTTTCGCGAGTCGAGTTCAAAAATGGCTGCCAAATTGTTCATAGAAAACAGTACATTTCATAATGCGGGGTTAAAGAAAGTTTTCCCATCACCGCAGCCAATCAGTAAAGAGACTACAGCACATTAATTTCTTGGGCCTATCTGGACCAATCAGACTCACATAAATTGAAATGTTCGTATGTTATAATATCAAAAATATGAAACTGCACATACTATAGACTAAGTGTACCGACTATGTGATAAATTATTACCTGCCATAGCAGGCATAATGTCATATTGTACGTAGCTAATGTCAACATCAAAATATCCTCTTCACAAAAACGTAAGTTGATGCCAGTTCTTGAAGCACCAAGTGTATACTAATTCTCCTTGGTTCATCCGCCTTGAATTCTCACCTCCATATCATACCATTCTTGTCCCTGAATAGAGAGATAAGGCCTTTCTAAATAAGTTCCCTGATGAGGGACGTGTTCTTCTCCTCGCTGGGAAAGACGGACCACCTGCTATTTTTCTAGTTATAACATCGATGATAACCTGTATGAAAGAGAACATTATTTTGTTTAACTGTGTGACAACTATCCTCATGTTAACACATAAGTACTTTTCATTCAGTATTAGTGCAATGTTTCTTCAATATTCCACATTGCTCTGACATGTCGAGTTGATTACGTTCCATAGACTACATGCCTACAAGATTGGGTGATGTATAAACATGGATAAAATATATATAAATTGTAATGCCGTCTGTATGTAAATGCGCAGGTGTGGGATTTCTGTCGCTGAACTGGGTTAACACTGTCTTAGAAAAGATCTATTTACCTTGATGAGTATCATTCTGAAAGACTGACAGTGAATAGTTGCACGACAGTTTTAATTTCCTTTAGTGGAAGAGATAGCCTAGGGCTACATTGAAACATAGCGATGTGACGTATTAAAAAGAACTCGTACATTGGCGTAGTGACTCCTAAAGTTTGTATCTTGTAGTTTGAAAACATTTCCAACTGTTACGAATGGTAGTTGTCTCAACTGTGTATTCCGCGAATAATTTCTTTATCTGTGCCAGAGGCAAAATCATGAGACAGAATAGAACTAAATGAACCCGGTTAAACAATCTCTTGCACAATATAGTGCACACTCTATTGCGAATGATTATTTTCCACGGACGTACATTACATGTCAATAGTGGTATATATATATATATATATATATATATATATATATATATATATATATATATATATATATATATATATATATATATATATACTGTAACTCTGGAACAGAATACTAAGCAAAAATTCAAACGACACTTACATTATAGTGAATTAAATTCCAAATGATTCTAAATGTCGTTTCAGAAATGGAAGAATAAAGAATGTTCCGAGTGAATTCCAACAGTCCTTACTGTCCTAATAAAAGAATGTCATGAATGTCCTTATATACAAATAATGTAATAGAGACTGTCTTTGAATTAACAAAAATCAGAAGTCATGTATGTATTGAACGTCTATAAGCATTTTAGTAATTTCAATGAATGATTTAAATAAATAATACCTCTCGAATTATATGTGATCACAACTGCAAAGTCTGGTCATGGATTCCCATAGACTGATATAAATAAGGAATGAATTATTTGTTTATCAATCGCCTATTTATTCGCATCCACACTTATTCCACAACGCAATAAAATATTCTGGATAACTAATCATTCCAATCGACCATTCCACTAACTCGTAAGCAGGGTTAGACCTTTAACCCAAATTCCTGCAGAACAGATTATTTATTTATAACTTACAGTTATGGACAAATGTCAGGCATCCAAAAACTCCATCAACAACCCACAATCACGGACAAAAGACATGCACACAATTTAGATGAAATATACATATCAACCCCCTATTAAAGAGAAAAAGAGAAAATATATACAATATAGCTTTCTTTGACATATTTGTCAAATATACGTACGATAGTGTAATAATTAAATTACATATGAACATGTCTTATGAACGCTACCAAATATCAAGAAAATACAGCAATATAGTGCTTCTGTACATTAGCGTTATTCTGCATCTCATTAGTTTCCACTGATGTGTCTAATTTCAAGTTGTATCCCTGCAACACCAATTTCTATTCAAACAATCTCTAATTTAAAATTTTCATTGTGTTAATAGAGCACGGGTGGTTAGTTTTAGATCATGATGTCACCAAAATATGCGTCATTATTGCATAGACCAGATGTTAACATGTTCATTAAAGGCTTTAATGTTGATATTCATATCAATTGCATTATCTTATACTGATATTGATAAAGGATTTGCTAATGTTGAACATTCTGTTACATTTAACGTGAATGAAATTTGCCTGAAACCTTTCAATAGGTCTCAATTTGTAACATATCTCGAATTTTCTATTTTGTAGATGAAATCACATATTCTTGGCAATGGAAATGAATCATTGAAACAAGTGTATCGATTGGGAGATGTATCTCACCTTTTCTTACTAATACGTATAATAATGGTTAAACAAATAACAAATCTCTTAAATATTGCTTATATTTGTAGTCTTGTATCACATTTATGGACTAGAACTGTGTTATTATGTTTGTTTCCTCTTACCCCTGTGCTGAATCATAGTCCATTTGGCTAGCTAGTGTCAGTCTTTTGCAAGAACAAATTAAACACGATTAAATTATACCCTTCGCTTATTTTCTCTACTCTATGTTTCCTCTGCCAGTAGAAAATATTCCCTGTCAGATTATATGATAAAATCAGTATCCTGGTTATGTAGCATTGAGAGAATGTGCTATGTAGTATAGTTGTAGTGTACAATATAGTCCTGAATCCAATGTTTACCATGAGGACCATTAGCATAATAAATAACTTGTCTACATTAGTATTGTTATGGGCGTTTTGCCAATAATTGGTCTTTTGATATAGGCCGCTATTTTTGTCTTGCATAAGGTGTGGGTTCGTGTTGAATATGTAAATAAACACTGCGACCAGGATATCGATGAAGGATTTAACCAGAACTTACATCGGTATGCGCAAGAACTCTTAATGAGGCCTCGGTATAGTAACTCGACTTAATTTAGTGTTAAAGCGCTAAATAATGAAATCACATGTACTTTTTGATACAACCTGCTGAAGCAATTCGACAGAAGACTATTACTTTTACATTCTAAGCTATTTCGCAAACACCACAGCTAGACCCACTCGGAAAGACTTTTGCTCGGTATATCTATATACAGGGGGAGTTAAAATGTGAACAATGTTGTGCCACTTACTCGGTATGGGCCGTCCACGTATTTACAATATCAAAACCCAATTGATGCTCCGAAGAATCCAACATGTTACCAATGGGCACCTGTTAGATCGTAAGAGTCGAAGCCTCCTAGCAGAGCATTTGTACGAGAAGAAGTGCAAGCTGTTATTGCGAATAGGGAACTACAGCCAAGTTTCATTTTATTGCAATCATGTAGTGCCAGAACGCGTAAGTAGTGATGAAGTGGACATAAATGGAAAACCCAATGTGGAGTATTATTTCTTTTTAATTCTCATACTTGGTACTAACTTGATTAATTCTGTATGATTTCGTCCAATATCATTTATATTCATACACTGATATGGGGATGAGCAATCCTGTAGAACCAAGAGTGCTTCCGGTGCTTTTCACGGTCTTATTTGTGCATGTTCTGTGCGAATATTTACGTTCTCTGGATCTGTTTATTTAAATAAGCCAAAGGGAACAGATTGCATCATTGCTCATTCATAATATTGCGATCGTTAAGTCGTTAAGATACATTATATAGTTTTATAGGACGGGGCGGGGGGGGGGGTCTTTTTGTCCACATTTGGGTCCTTGGCGCACACATAGCGGTGACTCATCATTGATATCGCCACGAATGCCATGCACGACAAAATAATTTCCATTTGACTGAAGTGTATCCCACGTCATTCACGGTGGCGAACAACGTGGTCCAGCTTGTACACAGGCATAGCAGAGTATCACGAAACGTTTTCAAAGTCAGCGATCGGAATTACATCTGTACACAAATACAGATCATAATAATCACTAAGATTATTACAACCAAACTCGAACCAGACTTTTTAGCATGTTCTTAGTCATTGGTGGAAATATATTTGCGAGACAACAATGAATGAAATTGGCGGCAACACAATTTCGGTAAACTCGTGCCAGTCGCTAATGTGATATTAACAATACACTCCTTTCCTGTTATCAGCTTCAAGATGTCAGTGTTAGCGACACCAAATCGACTAATGATTTCGAAACGTTCTGCTGCAAGTCTGTCCAGGCTAGAAATAAGAAACTACAGCGATTTCATAAATTGCCTCTGACCAATCCTTCTATTGATGTTGTTGGAAATTAGTCGAATTGACTCCTTTGATGACGATGCAACTCCTTGGTTTATTAAGTGACCATTATACCCACGCAGGTTATGAAGCACCACATGGATTTTGCTTTGTTTGGATTCAACGCTACTGTAAATTGCATGCGCTTTATGTGGCTCCTCCGTAAGAACCAGTGATGTAACAGTAGTCTCAAACTTTCTAACCGGAACTTCGAGTTTATCTCTTGACGGCATGCTAGAATCTACTTCACAGATCCAGCAGTAAGAGGCCGACGAAATCTCACAAATACGATCGTTGGTCATAATTATGGCAACGGATGATGTATACTGTTGTATAATTCATTTCGCTGTAATCTCTAGTGATTTAAGAACAACCTTAACTGGATCCTTGCAACGATGCAACATGGGTGGCTAGGTCGTTCCTTCTGATCTGAAAACAGTGTAAAAAAGTCTGCATTGGACTTGTTCGGCACTTCCGCTGTATTTGTTTGGTTGTTAGTAAACAAAGCTTCAGAAACTCCATCCATTCTTGGGTATTATTTCATACACATATGTGTCAAAATCCTCAGATGTGTAGACGTCGTCAAGTATTTCTGCAATTATAGGTTGTACAATGTTAGCAAGTCTTCGCCTGTGTACGCGATGATACTTCCGAGTAGATTCGATTGATCGGCAAAGTTGATGACTCGAGTCTACTCCTACACCACATGGCATGGTACTAGAACAATCATGCACTGCAAGCAAATATTATGTACATTATTCGTAATGGTAGGTTCTGCCGCAGATTTCACGTTTTCCCAGGAATATGCCTTTGGCTACAATATGTCCAAATGTCATTGAATTTTCATATAAACACACCGTTCATTAACTTTATTCATTTTTCCCCTATCTCCGTCGTGTAACTTCCTCTTCTGCATACGACGGTACATAGATATTGATGTCATAATCCAAATGATAGATAAATCGATACACACTATTTTGGTGTTACGGTATTTCGAAATTGTAAATCAGTAAATATGCTGCATGTGTTTGGAATCATCGCCATTTCCTTTCCAAACCTGAATAAACTATCTTCCAAAATAACCATCTCTGAGTATTGCAGCAACTTGAACACCACCAGACTTTTTACATTTGTATCCAGCAATGTCAACAGTCTAGGAGTGCTTGTAAATATGCTCAATAATTTTTTGGTTTTATTGTTTTATTGTTTGCACAATAGCTTCTCAATTTTTTCAAGTGCTTGCGCTGCTCCGCTTATGTGGCCTTGTGAATCAATTAATAGTGATGTAGGCAGCAGTAGTAGTGCAAGTAGAAGTAGAAGTTTTAGTAGTAGTAGAAGCAGCAGTAGTAGTAGTAATGCAAGTAGTAGTCGTAGTGGTTTTTTACTAATAGGCACTAGAAATAAATAGGTAGGTTTGAACTTAACCTCTACAGGTTTAACGTGTTCCACAACATGTAGTTTAAATATAATAGGTGCATTACAAAACTCATTTTTACTTAAATTAAACGTCTGATTTGCATCACTTAATTGATCAAAGAATTTCCGAATGGTTTTAAATAATTTTTCCAGGTATAGTTGCAGATCATGACGTCATCGACATTCGCGCCTGGATTATTTAAACAAAACGGTGTAATATTATTAAATGCTTATGCTTTGATGGAAATTGTTTCACATCAAATGATATCACCTTATCCTCATAAAACCCATTAGGATTTGCAAATGCCGAATGTCATGTTGCTTTTACCTTGAGTAGAATATGTCAAATACCTTGTAATGGGTCAAACTTGGTGACATATCTCGACGTTCCCATTTTGTTGATGAAATTATCTATTGTTGGATCTGAAATTGAATCGGTTTTGATGACATGATTGACTTTTCTAGTTAATACACATACGGAAAGCATTATCTGGTTTAGACACAAGAAGATTGTTCAATCCGATTCACTACTGTCAGATTGCATTGTCAATGTGTTGTTGTTGTTGTTGTTGTTGTTATTGTTGTTATTTTAGGGTTTAACGCCATTTTTCAGCACAAGATAGGCTATCCATGGCGGCCAGTAGAACTGGTGGAGGAAGAACCCTGAAAAACCCCGGGAAGAATCACCGACCCATGCATTATCAATGTGTGAGACAGGTACAAGTGAATTGATTCAATTGTTAACTTTGCTATGGCTCCCAAAATAAACCTTTGACAAGTTTAATGATCTAACATAACTCATTAGCACAAGGACCATTGAATTTATGTCGATGGCAATTTTGATGTATGAAGAAGAGAACCTGAATTATATCACAAGGCAAATTAGACTGCGTAGAGAGATAAATAGCTCTTGCTACTTCACAAACCTTTGAAATCCATATTTGAAATCAGAGACACACTCTAGAAAATTAATCCAGGAATCTTTATTTGAAAGAAGTTTGGCTTTTAATAACTTCAATGGTCTACAGACAGATCTGTAAAATTAGATAAAAAGTACTAAAACCCAACGATAGTTAATCTGATTCTTTGTTAGGTAACGACGGCAAATGAATACTTTTATTGCAATCCTTTCATATATCAAATCAACACGACATAATCATGTTCTTCAAAGTTTGCTGAAATCGTTCTAAAGCCATTAACTCTCAGGATGATGGACAGAGATTGAAGCTGTTGGATACCTAATTCATTCATAACTTGTTGGAAAATTCCAGACATAAAATTTTTCCTTTGATCTGACTGGACTTACTTGGGAAAACTCACAAGTTTAAAAATCACTTAATACAGCTATTACAATGGTTTAGTTCGATGTTTCAATGTGGGAATTGCCTCTGGAAAGCAAATGGACTCACACATTATGGTATGCAAGTCTTGGTTGCCTGACTTGGTCTTAGGTAAGGGACCGATACCGGCAATTACTTTGCTAAATTATTTGTCAGATGCAGGATGCAGGAAGTGCAGATGAGACTTAGTTATATCCAGATTGGGTTTTCCTTCCATTTGACAAGTATGACAAGATCTACAGTATTTAGAAACATGACTTTTATTTTTTGGCCAAACTTGTTTTTGGCACTTCCACTGCTCCGATTTTGACGCGTCGTATATCAATTAGTTACGGCAACGGTAGCGATAACGTTTACCTAACTCAAACGCTGGCGGTTGGCCAGTATCTCTTTGATTAATCTTTCCTTGATGATCGTCCCTGCTGTCACTGATGTCTTCATTTTCATTTCATTATCCACATCGCGTGGTCTACTCAACGCAAGATATATTAGTCGTATCTTGTTCAATATCAAATGGGTCTCTTTTGTATCCTTCGCAAAATCTGTGCCGTTGTGTTTCGAAGATAGTTCCTAAGGTAATTAATATACCAAGACTCTCCCAATACGTATATTAAAAACCATACAACATATTTTCAGCCTCTTTGAAAAATCTATATGACGCATTAAATCTAATTATTGATTTAGTCGTGTTTGTAACATTATATGCAACCCATTGGCCTGATAATTTACTTCCTCTATTGCATACACGCATTAATCATTTCAAAATAAAATATCTGTGCATTGTTGGTATTAATATTTACCACTACAACTGTTTAATATGAAAAGAAAACATCTCTGATGGGGCTGTGCCTTTTAAATGGCACCTTTAAGATTATTCGCAAGCTATCGATTCTAGGCAGTTGCACTTGAAGTTGTTAAGGTTCAATCACGTGTGTAGTCGATGTTAGTTACGCCGGATGGGATTTACAAGCAGGCTGAACTGCTAGTAAACCCAAATGACAGACTAGAATGCATAGAGGTTGTTCCAGACCGAAGAATAGCTTAGATGCATGTGTGACACCGTACTTTGTAATGGATAACTACCTTACTTCGTCAGCTTGATTATTATTTCTCATTGGCAGCTCAAGCAGTGACATATCCTCCCTTATTTGTCCGAGTGTGACTCAAACTTGCAATTTTAAGATCATCATTATAACATGCTGTAATGTGTCAAATTTTGAAGCAGGAGCGAATCTTCAAGTTGAATAAATTGTGCATTAAGATTGTATCATAGTCAAGCTAGAAAAGTCTTTGAGAAAGGTCACTGTGACATTTTTCCCCGTTTCGTCTGTAAAACGTAAAAGGGCCTACGTTTACAGACCAGTGGAATTGACCCAGTTATCGTAACGGTATATTGGCAGAGAGTACATTAGAACTATCGACCGTATCTGTTTGTAAAGGACAACATGTCAAATAATTGATCTTCAAAGGAAAGCTAAATGCATCAGATTCTAGACTGTCAAAATCTGATGAAAGACATGATTATATTTGGGAAAATTTTAGGAACAGTTGCTTTCGATTGGTCAGTAAAAATTAAGACGTATATTTTAGAAATACTGAGAATTTAACGGTAGCGACTTGGCTCAGAATTCTTTAGTCCGATTTTGCCTTGTGAGAAGACAAAAAGTCCGACTCCGGTGGAAAACCTAAGTATAGAGTTTTCCCTTGTTAACAAGAGGTCAGATAGCTTTCTTGAAAGGACAAAACAGGATATAGTGCTAGGACGCACGGGTTGTGTGGAAAAGAAGCAGCATTAAGAGAACAGCTTCTTATAGTCCTCCCCGAGAACCGACGAGGGCAGTCCAAGTGGAAAGTCCGCAAATAGAGAGTTCAGAATAGAAGGGTCAGAGAAAGAAACAAACATACACGCTAGACGTGGAATACACAAAGTCAATAGAGGTGACGCAAGTCAAGCGTGGACATTGTACTCTTTTCACCACTCGTTACTATGATGAACGAATCCGTAATTGAACACTGCTGTTAAATTCCATTGATGTAAATCTGTCGGATTGAAATTGCAATTTTTATTTTATGCATTAATTAATTAAATTTATTTTATTTATATTGTTAAAGGGGGTTCGTATTTGTTTTATTTCTTCTCAATAGTCTTGTTCAGTTCTCTGTTACTGTTCTATCTATCCGCTCACACTGGGCAATAACATCGAGGGAAGTCATCCTCTAGATAACGATCACCAAATCAATTAACAGAGTGGCACACACGCACGAAACCTCTTTACACATGCTATTTAGATACGACACAAAAACAATTTAGCAAGCAAATGAAAAAGCTCATACTTAAAGTTATAAGACTGGTAGAAGGCATTCGAGCGCACACTCTCTGTATTAAGCCAATGTGCAAAACTGCCCAATCCTGAGTTATTGCTGGCCCTTCTTCTGCTTCCTGGGTAGATTTAAACACAACATACGCGATGTTTGTATAATGAGACATGTGAAATTCTGCTTTGAGATCATAGCTGGAACGACAGAATATTAAATTTGTTGATTAAAGGGTTCATGTTTACATTGAGAAATAAATGACAATTTAATGCAGACTTAAACAAGGGTTGCCTTTTCTTCATTAAGCCTACATACTGAATCTAAATTTTGATTGATCTGCAAATTCTGAATGCACTAACAATTACAATATTGCTCAAGGTTTTGACGTGATAAATTTTCAATAATAGTCCAAATCATGCTTGTTGTACGTACTTCTAACTGCATATATTTCAAAAACAGTGTGCCTATAGGTTTACCTAATTCACAATAAAGGGATAATAGCGGGGGGGGGGGGAATTGTTACAAAATTTCTACCCAACAGGACTATATTCTTGCAAAGGGTGCCTATTTGTACCTTTCTTGGTTTACAATCGCGGGTTTGCGCATCGGCTTGCATGTGTGTGTGTGTGTGTGTGTGTGTGTGTGTGTGTGTGTGTGTGATAAAGATAAAGTCGTGGATAAAAGAATCTTTTAAGCCAGATAAGTAACAATTCATTTTTGCAACCCTTAAATTAAAAATTTTCTACATAGCAGCGAAAATGAACTAATCCCAGTAACTTATATGTGATGCATACAATTGTACTTGTTCTAGGTTTTACAGCTGGAGCCCCTTTAAATATCGCCTATTCCCTAAATTGTTTAAGATTTAAATGATACTGAGTTGGCAACTTACCCTCTTGGAAAGGGTTGGGATGTGTGGTGTCTGTTACTTCCCGTTTTAGCCCTCAAAACGATTTGCCTGACTTTTCGTCAGCGCACCTGCGTCAGATTCATATGTGGCATTCTGTCTTACTTTAGGAAATCGGCAGTGAATTTTCAAAGAAGAAGAAGAAGAAGAAGAAAAAGAAGAAGAAGATGATGATGATGATGATGTGATAATGATGATGTAGTAGTAGAAGAAATAGAATGTGGACTTAGTACAGCGCTGCATCTTTAGAAGATCTAAGAGCTTTACAATATTATGTAACACATAAAAACCTCTACAACAACAATAATACAAAAAAACAAACAACATGAAGTTACAAAAGAAAAAAAGATGCTGATAATAATTAAGGAAGTAAACATTATTATCTCTTTTAAATCTCTTCCTTTTAGTTGAAATGGTATATTTACATTACCCTTGAATGCGATTACAGTATCTTTAAGATCTATGAACAACTCGTGTCAGGTAGCAGGACCCTCTTACGCAAAAGAATGTTGTCAGTATTGCATCGTTTCAACAGTAAGAGCAGCAGGGAGGGTGAACAGACCATTTTTGTTGGAGACCTTATTTATGAAAAATAAAACTTCCTACGAAAAATCAAATCTCAAGGTCAAATAACGTTAAACCAAAACCTCTGTCAGGCATGAGATTTCTCTAATTAGGTTAGCTCATTTTGTTACATCATCACTGACGCGCGTTTTTATTTTATGGTGTGTTTCGTTTACGTGCTGGTCACTTAACACTGGTCGTTCACCCTCCCTGCAGCTATAATTAGCCAAAGATTTTATCCAGACCTATACGATACCTAGATCTTGGGTCATGTAAATTTATCGTTATAAATCCGAACGGAACAGCTTGTGCTTTTAAAAAGAAGTTTTTAAACTTAATTATGTCCATGTCCCCTGAACACCAAGTATAATAAATATTTTGTAAAGTATAATTATCTACTCCATTAAACACAATTAAGATATTACAATTATCTCTGATCACTTTTGGAATTTGTGTGTATTTCTGAGTTAAATAAATCACGTTTGTATTTTTGTGACGGCCTCGCGAAAATATCCGAGCTGGATTTGATTGTTTGTCCAGCATTACATCATCGTATACTACAAGATTATTGATACATCCATCAAGATCATCTATGGATGGAGCTTCATCGATATCGGTAACAAAATCAATAACATCATTATCTTTATCAGGACACGTCAGCGACTTTGCATTTTCATTAAAATCTTTAAGTACTTCGTAACATCGTTGATCATCTACAGATGGTGCTACTAAATATAATTTATCCCTCTTGAGCCATCGCATTATCAGATTAAGTAATAATTGCGTTTTACCAGACCCAGATGGGCCATGTATAATTGCTCTGATGGAATTTGGTAGCGCTGGATGATGTTTGACTGGCTCTTGTTTTCGTGTCGCTGAGAAGTCAATTATATCCATATAATAAATAATATGGATTCATATTGTGCTCGATGTAGAGCACCCACCCATACCAGTGGATTAACAACAATATTAACAAAAAATAACAGGCACGCACTTACAGGCAAGTGTGTGAAATGTGGTACAAAAAAATACAAATTTATTTCATCGACAAAGACAGGTGGAGAAATTGCTGCTTCGTTAGGTAAATTACCAGGAGCTCCATTGGCAAAGTATCCTGGTGAAAAACAATTGCTGGATATACTTATTGTGGTTCAGGAATCCGACTTGATATTCGACGTGACGAACGAGATCAACCAAAACCTGGAGAGTACCCAACAAACGCGATTGATCAAGCGTGTCACGTTCATGATGTCGAGTATAAAAATCCAAATTTGCAACAACGACATATTGCAGATGTAAAGCTGATTCACACATTAAATTCCATAAAAATTAAATCTCTCAGAGAAAAAATTGCTAGCTTCCTAGTAAAATCTGCTATGAAAGGTAAACTAGTGCTAGGAGCTGGTAATTAATCATAGATAAATATTATAATGGAATCTGTTTATTATAGCCCAAGAGGATATTGGAGAGGCAAAGCAGCAATTAGTAAACTTGCTGAAGTAGCAAAAGTCTCACGTGCTGTTGCTGCAGCGTGGTTAGCACGACAGGCAATATGGCAAATTTATCTAACACCAACCTAAAAAAATTCAGTATGCACATTTTGATGTCCCAATGAAGTTCATCAAGCAGATATTTTGTTTTTACCACATGATACCATTAAAATTGGTAGACGTCAATCGCGCACATACAAATACGCGTTAACTGTCGTTGACGTTGCAAGTAGATATAAAGAAGCAGAACCACTGTGAACAAAGACAGCAACTGAAGCTGCATCTGCGTTTGAACGAATTTATCAACGAGGATCCGGACCACAAGGTGGTCTACGATGGCCACAGTTGCTACAGGTTGATCCTGGCAAAGAATTTCTTGGTGTAGTATCATCGTTGATGAAAAAACATAACGTTAAAATCAGACGAGGACACACTGAAATTCATCGTGATCAGGCAATCGTTGAACGATTTAATCGAACACTTGCTGAGCGGTTATTTGGATATCAATATGCAAAGGAAATATCCACTGACTTTAAGTCCATGGAGAGATCTCGTTAATGGGTTGCAAGGTTACCAAGTGTGATAGCTGCGTTAAATAATGAAATTACTCGTGCAACTTCTATGAAAGTTTCTAATGCGATCACAAAGAAATATATACCAATACGCCGACGTGAATCTTCCTCTCAACCAGTACTAGGTAATGTGACCGTAAGATATTTATATGAACCTGGTGAACTTGAAGGAGGTAAAAAAAGAGCAACTGATCCTATCTGGAGTGTGACCACACATAAAATTTCCAGCGTGGTAAGGTCCACAGGTAGACCTGCAACCTACAGATTAGATTCAACTGCTCCTCAGCGTGAATTTGTACGCGAACAATTACAAATAATTCCTAAAGACACACAATTACCACCACCTTCACTTTTGTAAACTTGCACCTTTACGTCGATTACATTCAAGACAGGTCAGCATCACATTTTCGCGTGTGTGACCAAGACTACTATTAATTCTATCAACGGTAAATTGTCTTGGATTATTATTCGAATACTGCCACAAAATTACTTGCACAATGAGTATTCTGTCGTTGTTTTAGTGTTATACTAAATTCAGCATCCATATCCAAGTCGCGATTATTTTTTTTTTTTTTTTTTTTTTTTCATATTGCTTATAGCTCGCTAATTTTTTCTTGATGACGACAAAGTTGTTAGTGATTTCTTTGGTTATTACGCAATCCATGATAACCCTGTGTAGTTGAGATATTCTTCTGACTCGAGACACTGCGAGATAAACTAAATTTGACCACTCAAAACGATCATCGACAATCCAAATATTTGTATCAGTATTAGGTAATCCCTGTGACGAGTGAATCATTATAGCGTATCCTAACGTCCACGGCAATTTATCCATGCTCAACGCGCTCTCAACAACATCAACAACAACTAAAACAATATCATTTAGCACAAGATTTTGTATTCCACCACCATGAATCTCAACATCAACATTCTGTCGATGAGGTATCTGCTGGGCGATAACATAATGGTACAGGTAGATTTGAAAATTTTTCTTTATGTAACGTAAATAATTGTTGTTGAAGTGTATCGCGAACTATTTTTCTACTTGCAACTATCAAATCAGCAGGTCTCCATAAATTCCAAAAATCATTCATAGGAGTTTCTGGAATTACTTTACGCATTATCTCACACTGTATTTTATCTGGCTGTAGTCTTCTTAACTTTTTAAACTCTTTCAGTGATTTATCAATAGCTCTATGGTCATCATTTATTTCTTCGTAATAATCTACAAATGTTTTCAGCCACTCATGTGGAGACGATCCAATAAAAGGTGGCGGTTGACCATGATCGCCACACATTATCACAGGAGTATTCTTCAATAACAGCCAATCAAGAAATAGTTTTAACACCTCCAGCGACACCGTGCAAATCTCGTCCCAGATAATAATTTTAGGAATGTATTTCTCACCCATCCGCGATGGAGTCCATGTGTCTCCGCACCATCTGAAGAAACTATGATAAGTTTGAGATTTGATTCCTTGTTCTTTTATTTCTCTGGCGAGTTTATGTGTCGGTGTCAAAACAATCATATCTGAACAATTATTAAATAATTTAATCGCGCGTGTTGTTTTACCTGAACCACCACACCCATTAAGATAAACGGTTTTATGTCTAGCCACAGGATCATATACAGATGGCAACAATGAAGTTGTCGATGACAATTCTGATATTTGATTATTCTTGTAATATATTTCTTTAATTTCAACGTCGGCAGATTCAGAATAACTAAGTATATCTTAATGTTTTATTCTCCATTCTCCCCATGATGCATGATTGTTAATATGCAATTGTTTCAACAAATCCGCATATTTTTTATTTATATAAAATGAATCTGTCGCGACTCTGACTGCAATCAGAGGAAATCTGCTTATCATTGATAATAGATTTATCGAAACGTACGCTAGCATCGAAGATCTTAAATGAGTAAACTGCGGTGACTCGCCATCAGTAAAGCTCACAATTGTACCTAATTTTGTTCCGTCTGATAAATAAGCATTACTTCGACTTATAAATGTATTTTTCTCCGTTGTATCTGCAATTATAAAACGGAGTTCAGCATCGTCCATAAATAATCTTGTACAATGTCGTTTATGATCATATGATCCTCCTTGTGTAAATTTACCGATTATTTTTCTGCCGAGATCTTTT
Source organism: Megalonaias nervosa (assembly GCA_016617855.1). Taxonomy (NCBI): domain Eukaryota; kingdom Metazoa; phylum Mollusca; class Bivalvia; order Unionida; family Unionidae; genus Megalonaias; species Megalonaias nervosa. The sequence goes on from JAECUM010091057.1 coordinate 29,513, forward strand.
GCAAGTTTCTAATCGTGATTTTACCTGCATTTACGTATATTATTAGTAATTTTACCAATATCATCTTCGTTAAGATTATGAAATTTTCTCCTAGCATCATTAATATTAAATATATCCGGTTCTGGCAACAAAACTTGTTTCTGAACGCGGTATGATATAATTGCTTCACTCACTTTTAACGATATTAAAATTCCAGCATCAAGCATGTAATGTAATAGTACTATTGGAGCCCAACATTTTTCTGAAAAATGTCTTCCAAACCACGCATAAACAATCGGATGGAGATCCCCGTAAAACTCGAACGACTCTATACAGGCGAATCTGGTTAAGTCAAAATCTGGTAAGGGTCAGTTTATCGCAAACTCTGGTCATCTCGTGTGATGGATGTCCAAAAATCTCTTAAAGTATTCAGAACACTCTCCGTATCCAAGAAAATTTCCAGGATAACATGCAACCATATCAACTGAGATAACGTCTCTATTATCGTATTTAGTATTCCATAATCCACCGTATCCGTATTCCACACAACTGTGTTGGACATCTTCAAGAAATTCCAATCGTGTCGGTTTCCATGAATTTTTCTCCTGAGCAGCGTGAGCAGCAACTGATGGAACGGTAAAACAATTATTCAGCAATTGTCCAACCTTAATATCATCAGGGGTATATTTTAATGCAAGATTCTTCATTTCTTCGTGGAGAGATTCTGTACAATAAATATCACCATTAGACCGTACAAACTGATCATGATAATCACATTCCGAACTTTGAAACAGCCAAACAGATACAGGGTCACTTTTACTGATATTTTTGATAAAATCAAATATATGACCATTATAAAGTTTAACCGTTCTGTCTCGTGGAAATATTGTTACTGCCACAGTCCATGCATGTGCGTTATGATCAATAATGTCTCTCGAAGCTCCTCTTGATTCATATTTCGATTTATACAAAATCTCTCCGGTTAACGTCTTCACTGCTATTGGGAATTTTAATTTCTTTCCCAGCTCAGCAACGTCGCTGATAGACGCTCCGGTATCTTTAACTGTTTCTGCCCACGTATTTATTTTTTTACGTTGTAAATCTGTTAAATCGTTTCCGCGTATCGCGTTTGTGAAGTGTTCTGTAACCCGTTCAGCTACACAATTTATTATTGATAGTTTCATCGGTTTGAGATCATTAACGTTAGGTTCATTATTTAACGGATATATTGCGTACACAACCGCAGTCACAGGGTACTCCCGTTCATAATACGGTTTGTCAACACCAGTCAGTATTCCTGGTTTGGAATTTTTACCGAGAACAATATTATTTCCTGACTGCATGCGGACAGGACCACATTTGTCACGGATAATCCAAGTGTCGTCGTCTGTCTTTACAATAAATTTTATTAAAATAAAATATCTTTGAACATCAAGGTAGTCAATAATCTCTCTTCCTCGTTTGTCATTCATTACTTCGACAGTATTTCCAATTATGAATGTCAACCACACATGAGCCGCACCATCGTCGCGAAATTCTTTCTTGACTTCACGGATACATTTAGTTATATCCTTATTCGTTAAAGCCAGATCTTGCATCGGAAAACTAAATTTATATTTCTGCAGTCTGTCAAGACCAAATCTAGCTCCCGCTGAGACGGCGGAAGGTTCAGTTGTGGATAATTCCTGCATTATTATAATTAAGACAAATATATATTTAAATTGAATTTTAATTATGTATATATGATTCAAACAAAGAATCAATGCCATTGGCTCAAAATCGGGTATACGTCTCTTTGTAACAAAACTTACGTAAACGAATTCTACGGTTATCACATGCAGTGCGTTAGACACGGCAGTTTAGGACCAAAACCGTGTGTGCGGTGTGGTGTTGGAGTCAGAGGAAAAACTCAGCTGTGTGTGTAATGTGGTGGTAAAAAATACAGAGAGCTGAAACAATATTACGATAAAAAAAATAACACCTTAACATCGTCAGGTGAATCTCCTATAAAAACCGCAGAAGATTATCTCGCTAGATTTTCAAAATAATGATTTAGACAAATAATATTATTATATAAATGGAGCAAAATGAGTTTGTGAAACATCCAATCATTAAAAATTATGAAGCATCTCGTGATGGTGTAATTAAGCACTGTAGATTAAAAAACAAAACAGTAGGCACTGTTGATAATATTGGTTATCTTAGATTTACTGTTTGGAAAAAAAGATATTTATTACATAGGTTCATGTTCGAGTGTTATTTTGGACTAATCAAAGATGGACTTGTAATCGATCACATCAGTGGTGATAAACTTGATAACTCGCTTCGTAACTTGCGAATTGTTACACAAAATCAAAATTGCAAGTCCGGAAATTCTGGCGGCGGCGCACAATACGCAAGGGCTGTTAAATCTGTAAATACAGAAACTGGCCAAGAAATTATATTTAAATCAATTAATTCTGCTGGTAAACATTTTAACATCGTACCACCTTCAGTAAAATACGTGGCAGATAATATCACAAAATCTGCATTTTCAAACAAAATTGGACAAAAAATCAATTTTCAGTGTATAGTTATGGTATCAGATGATTAAGCGAGACAACTCCGTCAAGCGTTGCTTAGTAAATCAAGCAGTTGTCGTGCTTGTTGTACTACGTTAATGTTATATGACAGCAATATGTTCTTATTTTGCTTGCGAATTTTGCTCCGCCGCGAAACGGAACCCACATTGCCTTGTCAGTAAGCATCGACATATTTTTCCTTATTGTATGTGTTATTTCGTCCATTATAATTTCACAAAAATAATAAATATATCGTTCATAAAAATGATGTGTAATTGTGTGTATATCTTAACTGGTGTGAATAAATGTATACATCAGCAAATTATTTTTAGACAGCAGTATTACCATTTGACATGTATTCATGTAACTGATTTATATCGATCGATGTTTTAGTATCCTTGGCAACGGTTGATCTATAAGCAGTGTTTCTGTTTCCTGTCTTGCACTATACAGACTCTATATTCAGCACATTAGGATTTCGTTTTTCTGTACAAACAGATTATATAGAAAATATCTTTTAACCAAAAATCATGTATTTCTCGGTTTATATAATAACGCTTTCAGAATCAGTAAATGTAAATGCAAAATTTGGTGTTTTCAAAATCAGAAAATGTAATGCTGTTTGGTAACTACATGATAATTTTTTTAACATGTACTTATAACTGAATTTCATAGCTCAGTGTTAGAATGCTGGATTCTCATACTGACGCCCTGAGTTCGGTTCCCGTCACGGACAAAATCGACGGGTAGGCTCTGGACTGCCATTGCGATTTTTAAAAAGAATGGAGAGCTTCGCTCCAAGGATTTAATGATCTCTCATCACGTTCAACAACGTGGTGAGTGCGTTTTGCACTTACCCCGGGTTTTGATTGGGGGGGGGGTCATTAAATTCGCAATATGAAGCTCTCTAAAATGAACATTCTCTCTACCTCATTTGAAGGGTTACCCAGACAGGAACATTCAGAAAGAATGTTTGCCAAAAAGAAAAGGCCTAGTTGGGTGCCCCATGAACGTCATAGGAGAGACAATAATGTAAGGACCCCTCAAAGGCACAAAGGCAATGAAGGGGCCCCAATGGAGGGTAACCACTTACTAACGGTAATGTTTATTTTTGTATTTTTTGTATATATAAACTATATATTTATGTATAATATATAAATATCTTTTTATTTTATTTAATTTTTTGTATTTAATTTAATTTTATTTTTATTTTATTTTATTTTATTTTTATTTTATTTTATTTCTATTTATTTTATTTTATTTTATTTTTATTTATTTTAATTTTATTTTTATTTTATTTTTTATTTTTATTTTATTTTGTTTTTATTTTTATTTTATTTTATTTTTATTTTTATTTTTATTTTATTTTATTTTTTTATTATTCTGATTCACAAATATTTTATTTTATTAATATCATTTTGATTCAGAAATGCTTTATTTTATTAATATTATTCTGATTCATAAATATTTTTATTTTAAACAAACATTTATAATATAATGAATTCTGAAAATATTAATGTAATTATTTCTGCGATTAAAAAATTACAACATAACGGTATAAATATATCTGATAATCTTAATCCTGAAAAAATTCTGTGTGATTTTGAATCATTAGAACAACGAAAATTAGAGAATAGATATACTTTGCCATCTGATTATAAATTCATGAAGTTTATCCAGCAGGCAATGTTACAGTCGCTGGCAACAGTTACAGATAATCAAGTGAAGCTGTTTGTACCTCTCTCACACGCTATTGACAAAATTAAGTTAGAATTATCTCATGAATACGAATAGAAAATGATTGTGAACTTTCGTATAAGACAGCTGAGGGAGGATTGTGAAAATGATATTGAAAGTGATAATGAAGGTGGACCCACTAACGGAGTCAATGTGGTAATGGCTAAACAAAATCCCTGGCAAAATTGACAGAGTCGAACTATACAGTTTATTTATTTATAATACAATAATATTTATTTTTTTATTCAGATTCTGATAATAATATTTATTTAAAATAAAAATATTTTTAAATCAGATTATAATAATAATATTTTTTTTTCTGTTTGGGTATGATAATTACGATTTACCCCATCAGAAGTAAAAAGAAATTATTTTGATCCGAGTTAGATTCGGACATTTTTTTTCTTTTTTGTTTTACGATGACGCATTATGATCGGATATACAGATTTATACTTAAAACCTCATTTTGCAAATCCAGAATGCGTCCTATTTGGTCTGTAAGTTTGAAATGTATCCTTGATAATAACGGATTATGTACATGCAGATAAACGGGGTTAATTGGTTCTGGAACAATTAAATACCCAGGCGGCACTTGAGGTATGATATAATATAATGTATATCCTTGCTGGGCCTGGCTAGACTTTGAAAGATCTACTTGATAACTTCCATCAATTACATCACATACTAGATTGACTGCGATCGTTGATGTTATATTAACAATACCAGGTGATATATGACGGCCTCCACCGTATGGATTATTATTATGTTTAAGAATAATCGGTGGCGGGGCTATTTTTTTCCATGATTCAATTACTCCGGGATAATGTTCTTCAATAAGATCGTTAACTGATTTTTTCATTTCAGTATTGTCAAATCCAGGTATTATAAATGTTTGTAATTGTTCTTCTGTTATTTTGTAATGATCAAGAAATAATTGTCTTGATTCTGGACCTCTATAACCTCCAGTAACATCAATTACACTGTCTATAATACTTCGATTGGCAATGTATAAATCAAAAAACAACATATTTATGTGTTGTATTGCTTCGATTATTTGTTTTTTTTTTACATCATCGTTGTAATTATCTTTTAATGAAGTTAATAAATTTATTAAATTTTTAGATACTTTCAGATATTCAATATCAAATCTCTCCCTAAAATCTCTAAAAAATTCTTCATCAAAAAATGCCTGATTCATTTTGGGGATTCTTTTACCATCATAATCGGTAAAATAACGTTCATTGTCGCTTGGATCATATTCAAATCCTATATAATACCATGGATATTTTTGTCGATATTCTGGGATTTTAATAAAAAAAAATTTCCGTTATGAGAAATTCCTTTTTGGTCGGTTCTGGAATTCCATTATAAACCGGTGCAACATCAGGCCATCCTAACACGGACCTGATCGAACTTTGATAAATATCTACAACGTAGTCAGCCGAATTTATTTCAATCGCCGCTGATAATGTTTGTTCGTAAACAGTAATTGCTATTTTGGATTCTTTTCCTGTAATAGATTTAATTCTACGTTGAAACTCATCATTAATCTGTTCTATCTGATAACTGCCCGTTGAAATTCCAACAACTTGCCAATCAGGAGTTCTATCAGGTTTATTCTTATTTGCAAACACAAGTGAATTGTTTGCTGGTAATCCACCAAACGATTTTGACATGATATTTGGCCAGCTATGATAAACTCGTAATTGTGCTAGCGCTATTTCTTTTGCTGAAATTGCAGTTGGAAAGTTAACGCTAAATTCTGGACTGGTTGAACTTAATGATATCATTGTAGTTTTTGTATGCATAGTATTAGTGACGATCTGTTGTAATAGTTCGCGCGATCTTTGATCTGACATTATTATTACTGTTATTATTTTAAATCGGGAACTTTTTGATCATTTATTTTTTCGCCTTGGCTATTGTCAAGGAATGCTTCATTGTAAATTTTCATTATTGTTGTGAACTCCTCATCGGATATTTTACCATCACTGAGATACGACGAAAGATACGATGCTAGTTTAATGCATGCAGACACCAACATGTGTAGTTTTATTATATACTCGTGTAATTTTGTGTTTGTACATGTAGCTGTCTTTTTTGCGATAAAACTGAGATACCTGCGTATGTTGCTGCCGTTGAAACGACAATTGTTACAACTGCAGGTGCTGTCATTGTTATTGTTGATAGAAATACACCTGCGGACGCGATGATAGCAGAAACTTAATAAACAACTATATCAATGATAACCACATGCCTGCGATATTTTTTTATTTTTTTACTGTATAATTGTCAACGATATTTTTTGGTTTGGTCTGACACTCACATACTTGATTGTATCTGTAACGATCCACGTCAATGTGGGACTGGAGTCCCTGGGTTTGATTCATTATAATTAAGTCATTTAATTAAGTAATTAATTGAGGGGTTTCAGCTACGAATTCCAGACACCACCAGTAAGACACAGGGGTTAATTTTTTGTCAGATGGTTCCAGTATAAATTCTTCTTCGACATCTTTATTTAATATAATAGATACAGTTCCAGAAAAAAAACATCGATTGAATGACGCCATGGAAATGTAGTAAATATCCTAAATTTTTCGTTACTGAATACAGACAGCCTGTACACGCCAATTACTTCTGCGGTCTGTTTGATGGTGTTATTTTGTGGTGTCCATGTTGATGATCCTGATGCTACTGTGTATACCACATTGATGATCTGCTTGTGAGGAATTTTAATCAGATTCGTTTTTTCAACGATATTAGGGATTCCACTAACAATATCGTTGATTTTTGTGTTAATGTCACCAAGTTTAATATCTACAACCACTGGATTACCAAAAAATTCATATACAGATCTGTTTATGTTTCTACGAAAATTCAAGAATGTTTGTACGTGATTGGATAAATCAGTTTTGAATGCGGTCATTTCATCGTTGATTGTTGTTAATGATGTCACCGTCGGAATGTTGCTATCGTCGACGTATTTTTCCGTTGCAGCGTCGAAATCTGATTCTGGTGTTCTGAGATTATTAATACCATTATTATTCATGTTGAGAAATGCACGCATCATACCACCGTTGACTAACACAAACTTAGATTCTTGATCATCGACGTATTTTTTTTTTTTGTTGCTGTGTCTGTATCTGTGGCTGGGTCTCCAAGGTATGTAATTTTATTTTGATTCATGATAATGATACCAGTGAATGAATCACCAGCTTTTTTGATATAAACGTTAACTGACTTACCAGAATCTTGTATTTTAACTTGATCAGCAAAAGTAACGATATTATTAACAACCGCAGTGGGAATTCGTATAAGTACATCTGACAGTTGTATATTACTTGTCTTTAATCGTCCTTGCTTATCCTGAAAAACAACGACTTAATTTTGATCCACACTTGTGATATTTAATAAATCATCGATTTCATTTCTGAGCTGATCAAGAGTTGCATATTTAGATAAGTCACTTTGCTGCTGAGCCTTGCTCAGGCGAGAAGATCTTCCATAAATATCTACCATTATATTTACTAATGTCTGTTTAACACGTTTGTGCGCGGCTATGCCTGGTGGTGGTATATTCGTGTACGACTTTATGAGGTGGTTTTCCTGGCGGTGCCAGTGAAATTGCGTCGAGTACAGCGAGGGTTTTACGGCCACATACTGGTGGATATGTTAATTTTTGTCTTGGTAATGTTGAATACCAGATTGGAATATCACCGGCTTAATTACTATATCGTAAAAATTCTTTTCGTGGTGCCAACCCATACGAATCGAAATAAACAATTTCACGTGGATCAATCGCGTATGCAACCCAATGAGTCCCTGGGCCAGAGTTTTTATCGAGATTAATAATATCAGTTTCAATATTGTTTGGTTGTTTTAGTAATTGATCACGCATAAAAACACCTCTGAAGTTTTTTTTTTTATGTTCAGTTGCTTAGCAGCATTTAAGTAAATCAAAATTAGACATAGAAAGAACCATCGAACTGTCCCGGGCAGTCTTAGACCTTTTCCGTACCATTGAGGAGTTCCTGGAAGTCTTAGACCTTTTCCCTTTCTTTGAGGTTTTCATTCCGTGACCCGTTGCTTTCTTTAATGCCATTCCAGCAGCAGTTCCAACAGCACCTAACGCAGTTACTTTCGCAACAGCTGGGGCTGCAGCGGCTATTATCGCTGGTAACGCGGCAAGAAGTGGAAATATACCACCCGTTTTAGCGGTGTCTTTAATGGAACCTGCACAAAGATTAAGTCATATGCCAGTCTTTGATTGTTTGGCTTCATTGAAGTGCCTATGCTGACGTTCTGATAATGATAGTTTATTCGGACCACGTGCGATTTGTTCTCGCTTTAGTGATATATTTACCGCACAATTATTTTTTGATGATGATTGTAGCTTTCTAATGTGACCAGGAGTCAGACTGATATTAACATGCTGATATTGTTACGTGTAGGATCGTACAAATGTAACAGAAGAAAACATTGAAGTCAACAAGCTTTGAATATTTTAGCAAAATAATTTATTTCCCTAGAAAACAATGTAAAAATTGGTAAATAGGACTTACAGTTTGTGAATATAATCCAAAATTTGATCCTAAGAATGAAAACACAAGTCCTATCACTAAATAGTTCTAATAGAATCCAGGTTCGAATCTCAACGACGTACAAATATGGAAGGAGATGACGTCAGATGTGGTCCAATGTACGAATATCAACAATTCCTCAATTGAGTCACAGTTTTTGTTTCCGAATAATTCCAGAATAAATTTCCATGAATATCTTTCAGAACTTTTTACAAGAAAGTCAACTTGTTGAGTTTCCAGGAGAATAAATTATTAAATCCAAAAATCAGATGAAAAACAAACAATCTGGCAACAAATAAAAATAACAACTTGTTCCTTCAAGATGTTAAAATGACTCTGCCAGAAGAATATTAAGAATGCGTACTTAAACCCCAAAAACATCATTTTAAGTCTCGCGAGATGGGTCACGTGGTCTCTTACTGCACGAAATTCATCACGCACGCCAGTGTAACCCCACTTAAAAACCAATCATAAATAAAAGTTGCTTACACATGGTGATCACGCAAGGAAAATATGGCCTTGATACTGACCAATCATTTTAACTGCCTGTTTACGTTCTTGCCAGCCCAAGACGAACTAGGTTAACTAAAAATAATTCTCATGTAACACTTTTACGTCTTAAATAAATAGCATATAGTAAAAGAAAATATTGAATTACTGAAAAAGAATTTTGAATCCTTTCAATAATCATTACAATAAAATGTAATGAAACAAAAATAAAATAAAAAGAATTTTAAAACTAACACACAAGCAATTTAATTACATATAAGTAACACTTCCCTCCCATAAAGAAAAAAGAAAGATTTATATAATGAAGCTTTCTTTTTTACCATATGTAAATTATACATGCGGAAAACAAATTTACATAAGAAAATTCTTATGAATTATATAAAGTGTTTATGAAATAATATTTCTATACACGGGAAAGTGCATCTGCAATCAAATTGTCTTTTCCTTTGATGTGCCTGATGTTGAGATTATACTCTTGCAAAAACAAACTCCACCTTAATAATCTTTGATTTTTATTTTTCATCTTCTCGATGAAAGTAAGGGGGTTGTGATCACTATACACAACAACCGGAGAAGGAGCCGAGCTAATGTAAACCTCAAAATGTTGTAATGCCAAAATTAAAGCCAAACATTCCTTCTCGATTGTTGAGTAATTTCTTTGGTGCTTATTTAATTTCTTAGAGAAACAGGACACTGGGTGATCAATACCATTTCTGTCTTCTTGAATCAACACTGCTCCAACCCCAACATCACTTGCATCCACAGACAATTTAAAAGACTGATTGAAATTTGGAGCTGTTAGAACCGGCGCACTTTTGAGTATTGCTTTTAACCTATCGAAAGCTTCCTGGCATTTTTCGGTTCAGAGAAACTTATTTCTCTTGCTTAACAAATTTGTCAGAGGTTCAGCAATATTGGAAAAATTGGAACAAAACTTTCGATAGTATCCGGCCATACCCAAAAATCGCATTAATTGCTTTTTACTGACAGGAACAGGAAAACCAGAGATAGCCTTCACCTTAGCATCAATAGGTTCAACTTGACCATGTCCCACAATATGTCCTAGGAAAGTTACACAAGCACGGCAGAACGCACTTTTAGATAAATTGATTGTCAAATTAGCATCAGTGAGTCTTTCAAAGAATTTCCGAATCGTGGCTAGATGTTCTTTCCAGGTGTTGTTGTAGATGATGACATCATCAATATAAGCATCACAATTATCTAGACCGGAAGTAATCATATTCATCAAGCGATGAAACGTACTTGGGGAACTCTTTATCAAAAACGTCATTACTTTATATTGATAGAGTCCATCTGGAGTCACAAACGCCGAAATTTCTTTTGCTCTTTCCGTAAGTGGAATTTGCCAAAATCCTTTCAGAAGGTCAAATTTGGTGACGTACTTGGCATTTCCAATTTTATCAATGCAATCATCGACCCTTGGTAACGGAAATGAATCTGTTTTTGTCACGCTGTTCACCTTCCTATAATCAGTGCTGCACATACGGAAAATTTTATCCGGTTTCGGAACAAGCATGCATGGTGAACTCCAATCACTTTTACTGGGCTCTATGACATCGTTCTCCAGCAAATACTGAATTTCCTTTTTCAAGTACTCCTGTTTGAGAGGGTTCATCCTGTATGGGTGTTGTTTCACAGGTCTTGAATCAACAATTTCAACGTCATGAAAAATTTGGTTTGTCCTCGTAGGAATATCCGGAAACAAGTGCTCATATTCGAATAATAACTGTTTAAGTTCATTTCTTTCTTGTTGTTGCAAATGTAAATGTTTCTGGTCTAGATCTTTCATAATTTCCGAATTCCGGAGATTTTGTTGCTCCAAGTTCAACGGTGTCCAATTGAATTTCTTAACATAAATCCTCAGTTGGTGGGACAGGTACAACTAAATTAATTGTATGATTTACTTGGCTATCTCTTTCAATATACTCCTTTAACATGTTACTGTGGCAAATTTGTTTTTGTTTACGACTACCAGGAGTATTTATGATGTAATCGAAATCGTTTACTTTCTTTTCAACCGTGTATGAACCGTAATACTTGGCTTGAAGGGGATTTTGTGGAATGGGCAAGAGAGCTAGAACTCTATCACCAGGCTGAAAACTCCTATCTCTTGAGTTTATATCATATCTTGATTTCATTCTGGACTGAGCAGAGCGCAGATTTGCTCTTGCGACCTCACAATCCATTGACAATTTGTACTTGAAATCAGAAACATAGTCAAGAAGATTGAGCGCAGTATCTTCATTTGAAAGAAGTTTCTCTTTCAACAATTTCAAAGGTCCACGCAGAGTATGTCCGAAAACTAGTTCAAAAGGACTGAATCCTAAAGATTCTTGAACGGACTCCCTAACAGCAAACAAAAGTAAATGAATGCCTTCATTCCAATCTTTGCTAGTATCAAAGCAATATTATCGAATCATATTCTTTAAAGTCTGATGAAATCTTTGCAAGGCCCCTTGGCTCTCAGGATGATAGGCAGAAGATTTAAATTGTTTAATGCCTAATTCGTGCATAGCTTTCTGGAAAATTTCAGACATGAAATTTGACCCTTGATCCGATTGGACAGTTTGGGAAGGCCAAATTAAGTAAAAAACTTTATTAAAGCTTTTACTATAGTTTTGGTTTTAATATTCCTCAAAGGAATTGCCTCTGGGAATCTTGTTGACGCACACATAATGGTCAACAAATATTGGTTGCCTGACTTGGTCTTAGGTAAGGGGCCAACACAGTCTACCATAATTCTGCTAAATGGTTCGTCAAATGCAGGAATTGGTTGCAGATGAGCCTTAGGTGTCTTCTGATTGGGTTTTCCTGCCATTTGACAAGTATGACAAGATCTACAAAATTTACAAACATCACTTCTGATTTTCGGCCACTAAAAGTGAGTCAAGATCTTTTTATAAGTTTTATTTATCCCTAAATGACCAGCCGTTGAATTTTCATGGGCCAATCTAAGTATTTCCTGTCTGTAAGATTTTGGAACTACAATTTGATAGTTCACTGACCACTCGTCATTAGCAGGTACCTCAGGAGGTCTATATTTTCTCATAAGAATTCTATTTTTAATGAAATAACAGACAGGTACTTAAGTGGCTTCAGTTTCACTAATGGCCCTCTGAAACAAACAGGAGATCTCAGGATCGTTTTCCTGTTCGACGACAAGTGAGTGTCGTTTATCACCCTTATTAGATAAAAGAGAATGAGTATTTAAAAGAGGATCACTGTGATCAATACCTTATGATTGCTCCAAAATAGAAGTGAAAGTGACCTCATCAAAAGCCTGACCAATACATGTGTCAGCTAAAGGAATGTCTTCCTAATCAAAATCATTCTCAAGAGCTTTCTTTGACATACCTTTAGTAACTGCACAAGCTGGGTATAGCTCAGGGTATTCTTTTTCAATTTGATCAAGTTTCTGATCCAAAGAAGGCTTGTCAGTTACAAGTGGATTAACCACAACCTTGTCTCCAGCTAGGTCGTTGCCTACCAACAAATGAATGCCCTCAACGGGTAGGTTAGACACTATGCCGACTGTCACGGGTCCTGAAGCAAAGTCTGATGACAAATTTACAGAATGGAGAGGAACATTAACAAAGCCGCACTCTACTCCCTGACTGAAAACACTCTCATTAGAACAGTACTTCTCAGAAGAAGGCAAAATACCTGACACTAAAAGACTTTGAGAAGCTCCTGTATCCCTTAAAATTTTAATAGGGATAGGATTGACCGAATCACCCAAGAGTGATATAGAACCCTTCGACATGAATGGTTCATAATTCTCCATAATAAAATCAGACTGGGGTTTTTGAGACCCAACAAATGTATTGCTTTCAATACATGACCGTGACCTTGACCTTTTAGAAATAAGAGCATTTGGGATAGGTCTATCTTGATTCTGATGCCTATACTTCAATTTAAAGCACTCAGAAATGACGTGTCCTTTTTTCTTGCAATAGGTGCACGTAGGAATAGACAAGGATTTTGAATCAAGTTTATCAGAAGCTTGATTTTTAGAAGTTGTGCCAGATTGAATTTTAGGAGGAGTCGTATTAGGCTGAAATACCTTTCTACCAATAGACTGCTGAGTGAATGATTTGCCTACAACAGGAACTTTATGAGCTAAGGAGTACTCATCGGTAGCAAGAGCAGCATTTTCCAAGGTTTCAATCTTATGCTCTTCAAGATGATTCTTAATATCATTAGGAACACAGTTTTTGAACTCTTCAAGTAACACAAATTTTTCAAGACTTTCATAATCATGTTCAACTTTCTTGGCTAAGCACCATCTCTTAAATAACTGTTCTTTTTCTCTAGCAAATTCGACATAAGTCTGTCCCGCTTCCTTTTTATAGTTCCTGAATTTTTGCCGATAAGCCTCAGGGACTAACGCTTAACCCCTTAAGATGCATTCCTTAACCAAATCATAATCCGAACTCTGTTGTACTGACAGGGATGCATAGATATTTCGGGCTTTGCCGAAAAGTACACATTGCAATAATTAAGTCCAATGCTCCCTTGGCCATTTCAAATTTTCAGCAACTTTTTCAAAATAGATAAAATATTTGTCTACTTCCTTTTCACTATAAGGGGGAACTAACCTGATATTTTTTGCAATGTCAAAACTTGAATCTGTATGTGAAGTGGAATCGTGCTTGCCACTTGCCAGCTCAAATTCTTTCATTCTAAGTTGAAATTCCCTTTCATACTTCTCTCTTTCTAATTGTAACTGGTTATCTTTCTCCCTCTCCTGTCTCTCTCTCCTCTTTCTCAAATTGTAATTGTCTCTCTTTCTCCCTCTCATGTCTCTCTATCTCTCCTCTTTCTCAAATTGTAATTGTCTCTCTTTCTCCTCTTTCTCACATTGCAACTGCAATTGCTTCTCTTCTAATTGCACTTGCAATTGTTCTTTCCCTTTCTGAAGCTCGAGCTTCCTTAACTCTGCTTCCATTTTGAATTTCATTTTTAATTCTATTACTTTAATGTCAGTGTCAGTCATAGACTTACTGACTGATGCCAAAACACTTTTATCAAAAATATTTTTCCCCACCAAATGTTGGATAAAAATGTTTTTAATTTCTTGTTTCGTTAAAGAAGATTTTGCTTCAGAAAGATCATACTTTCTGGCAAGTTCAAGCAACTCATCTTTTTTCAGACTATCCAACTGCTCCTGAGTTGGATTAGAAAGAAAAGTTTCCACTTTTGATGACATTGTGAATTAAAGCCTGTTGTTTTCACTTAAGATTTCAAATAAAAATGTAAAATAGTACTTGGGATTTAAAGACTAGGGGAATTTAAATTTCAAAAAACAATTTTCTGAAATATTTAACCAAAATTCATATATCCCAAGGACGAGCGACCCAATTTTCTCCTGTTACGTGTAGGCTTGTACAAATGTAACAGAAGAAAACATTGAAGTCAACAAGCTTTGTATATTTTAACACAATAATTTATTTCCCTAGAAAACAATGTAAAAATTGGTAAATAATATTACAGTTTGTGAATATAATCCAAAATTTGATCCTAAGAATGAAAACACAAGTCCTATCACTAAATAGTTCTAATAGAATCCAGGTTCGAATCTCAACGACGTACAAATATGGAAGGAGATGACGTCAGATGTGGTCCAATGTACGAATATCAACAATTCCTCAATTGAGTCACAGTTTTTGTTTCCGAATAATTCCAGAATAAATTTCCATGAATATCTTTCAGAACTTTTTACAAGAAAGTCAACTTGTTGAGTTTCCAGGAGAATAAATTATTAAATCCAAAAATCAGATGAAAAACAAACAATCTGGCAACAAATAAAAATAACAACTTGTTCCTTCAAGATGTTAAAATGACTCTGCCAGAAGAATATTAAGAATGCGTACTTAAACCCCAAAAACATCATTTTAAGTCTCGCGAGATGGGTCACGTGGTCTCTTACTGCACGAAATTCATCACGCACGCCAGTGTAACCCCACTTAAAAACCAATCATAAATAAAAGTTGCTTACACATGGTGATCACGCAAGGAAAATATGGCCTTGATACTGACCAATCATTTTAACTGCCTGTTTACGTTCTTGCCAGCCCAAGACGAACTAGGTTAACTAAAAATAATTCTCATGTAACACTTTTACGTCTTAAATAAATAACATATAGTAAAAGAAAATATTGAATTACTGAAAAAGAATTTTGAATCCTTTCAATAATCATTACAATAAAATGTAATGAAACAAAAATAAAATAAAAAGAATTTTAAAACTAACACACAAACAATTTAATTACATATAAGTAACACTTCCCTCCCATAAAGAAAAAAGAAAGATTTATATAATGAAGCTTTCTTTTTTACCATATGTAAATTATACATGCGGAAAACAAATTTACATAAGAAAATTCTTATGAATTATATAAAGTGTTTATGAAATAATATTTCTATACACGGGAAAGTGCATCTGCAATCAAATTGTCTTTTCCTTTGATGTGCCTGATGTTGAGATTATACTCTTGCAAAAACAAACTCCACCTTAATAATCTTTGATTTTTATTTTTCATCTTCTCGATGAAAGTAAGGGGGTTGTGATCACTATACACAACAACCGGAGAAGGAGCCGAGCTAATGTAAACCTCAAAATGTTGTAATGCCAAAATTAAAGCCAAACATTCCTTCTCGATTGTTGAGTAATTTCTTTGGTGCTTATTTAATTTCTTAGAGAAACAGGACACTGGGTGATCAATACCATTTCTGTCTTCTTGAATCAATACTGCTCCAACCCCAACATCACTTGCATCCACAGACAATTTAAAAGACTGATTGAAATTTGGAGCTGTTAGAACCGGCGCACTTTTGAGTATTGCTTTTAACCTATCGAAAGCTTCCTGGCATTTTTCGGTTCAGAGAAACTTATTTCTCTTGCTTAACAAATTTGTCAGAGGTTCAGCAATATTGGAAAAATTGGAACAAAACTTTCGATAGTATCCGGCCATACCCAAAAATCGCATTAATTGCTTTTTACTGACAGGAACAGGAAAACCAGAGATAGCCTTCACCTTAGCATCAATAGGTTCAACTTGACCATGTCCCACAATATGTCCTAGGAAAGTTACACAAGCACGGCAGAACGCACTTTTAGATAAATTGATTGTCAAATTAGCATCAGTGAGTCTTTCAAAGAATTTCCGAATCGTGGCTAGATGTTCTTTCCAGGTGTTGTTGTAGATGATGACATCATCAATATAAGCATCACAATTATCTAGACCGGAAGTAATCATATTCATCAAGCGATGAAACGTACTTGGGGAACTCTTTATCAAAAACGTCATTACTTTATATTGATAGAGTCCATCTGGAGTCACAAACGCCGAAATTTCTTTTGCTCTTTCCGTAAGTGGAATTTGCCAAAATCCTTTCAGAAGGTCAAATTTGGTGACGTACTTGGCATTTCCAATTTTATCAATGCAATCATCGACCCTTGGTAACGGAAATGAATCTGTTTTTGTCACGCTGTTCACCTTCCTATAATCAGTGCTGCACATACGGAAAATTTTATCCGGTTTCGGAACAAGCATGCATGGTGAACTCCAATCACTTTTACTGGGCTCTATGACATCGTTCTCCAGCAAATACTGAATTTCCTTTTTCAAGTACTCCTGTTTGAGAGGGTTCATCCTGTATGGGTGTTGTTTCACAGGTCTTGAATCAACAATTTCAACGTCATGAAAAATTTGGTTTGTCCTCGTAGGAATATCCGGAAACAAGTGCTCATATTCGAATAATAACTGTTTAAGTTCATTTCTTTCTTGTTGTTGCAAATGTAAATGTTTCTGGTCTAGATCTTTCATAATTTCCGAATTCCGGAGATTTTGTTGCTCCAAGTTCAACGGTGTCCAATTGAATTTCTTAACATAAATCCTCAGTTGGTGGGACAGGTACAACTAAATTAATTGTATGATTTACTTGGCTATCTCTTTCAATATACTCCTTTAACATGTTACTGTGGCAAATTTGTTTTTGTTTACGACTACCAGGAGTATTTATGATGTAATCGAAATCGTTTACTTTCTTTTCAACCGTGTATGAACCGTAATACTTGGCTTGAAGGGGATTTTGTGGAATGGGCAAGAGAGCTAGAACTCTATCACCAGGCTGAAAACTCCTATCTCTTGAGTTTATATCATATCTTGATTTCATTCTGGACTGAGCAGAGCGCAGATTTGCTCTTGCGACCTCACAATCCATTGACAATTTGTACTTGAAATCAGAAACATAGTCAAGAAGATTGAGCGCAGTATCTTCATTTGAAAGAAGTTTCTCTTTCAACAATTTCAAAGGTCCACGCAGAGTATGTCCGAAAACTAGTTCAAAGGGACTGAATCCTAAAGATTCTTGAACGGACTCCCTAACAGCAAACAAAAGTAAATGAATGCCTTCATTCCAATCTTTGCTAGTATCAAAGCAATATTATCGAATCATATTCTTTAAAGTCTGATGAAATCTTTGCAAGGCCCCTTGGCTCTCAGGATGATAGGCAGAAGATTTAAATTGTTTAATGCCTAATTCGTGCATAGCTTTCTGGAAAATTTCAGACATGAAATTTGACCCTTGATCCGATTGGACAGTTTGGGAAGGCCAAATTAAGTAAAAAACTTTATTAAAGCTTTTACTATAGTTTTGGTTTTAATATTCCTCAAAGGAATTGCCTCTGGGAATCTTGTTGACGCACACATAATGGTCAACAAATATTGGTTGCCTGACTTGGTCTTAGGTAAGGGGCCAACACAGTCTACCATAATTCTGCTAAATGGTTCGTCAAATGCAGGAATTGGTTGCAGATGAGCCTTAGGTGTCTTCTGATTGGGTTTTCCTGCCATTTGACAAGTATGACAAGATCTACAAAATTTACAAACATCACTTCTGATTTTCGGCCACTAAAAGTGAGTCAAGATCTTTTTATAAGTTTTATTTATCCCTAAATGACCAGCCGTTGAATTTTCATGGGCCAATCTAAGTATTTCCTGTCTGTAAGATTTTGGAACTACAATTTGATAGTTCACTGACCACTCGTCATTAGCAGGTACCTCAGGAGGTCTATATTTTCTCATAAGAATTCTATTTTTAATGAAATAACAGACAGGTACTTAAGTGGCTTCAGTTTCACTAATGGCCCTCTGAAACAAACAGGAGATCTCAGGATCTTTTTCCTGTTCGACGACAAGTGAGTGTCGTTTATCACCCTTATTAGATAAAAGAGAATGAGTATTTAAAAGAGGATCACTGTGATCAATACCTTATGATTGCTCCAAAATAGAAGTGAAAGTGACCTCATCAAAAGCCTGACCAATACATGTGTCAGCTAAAGGAATGTCTTCCTAATCAAAATCATTCTCAAGAACTTTCTTTGACATACCTTTAGTAACTGCACAAGCTGGGTATAGCTCAGGGTATTCTTTTTCAATTTGATCAAGTTTCTGATCCAAAGAAGGCTTGTCAGTTACAAGTGGATTAACCACAACCTTGTCTCCAGCTAGGTCGTTGCCTACCAACAAATGAATGCCCTCAACGGGTAGGTTAGACACTATGCCGACTGTCACGGGTCCTGAAGCAAAGTCTGATGACAAATTTACAGAATGGAGAGGAACATTAACAAAGCCGCACTCTACTCCCTGACTGAAAACACTCTCATTAGAACAGTACTTCTCAGAAGAAGGCAAAATACCTGACACTAAAAGACTTTGAGAAGCTCCTGTATCCCTTAAAATTTTAATAGGGATAGGATTGGCCGAATCACCCAAGAGTGATATAGAACCCTTCGACATGAATGGTTCATAATTCTCCATAATAAAATCAGACTGGGGTTTTTGAGACCCAACAAATGTATTGCTTTCAATACATGACCGTGACCTTGACCTTTTAGAAATAAGAGCATTTGGGATAGGTCTATCTTGATTCTGATGCCTATACTTCAATTTAAAGCACTCAGAAATGACGTGTCCTTTTTTCTTGCAATAGGTGCACGTAGGAATAGACAAGGATTTTGAATCAAGTTTATCAGAAGCTTGATTTTTAGAAGTTGTGCCAGATTGAATTTTAGGAGGAGTCGTATTAGGCTGAAATACCTTTCTACCAATAGACTGCTGAGTGAATGATTTGCCTACAACAGGAACTTTATGAGCTAAGGAGTACTCATCGGTAGCAAGAGCAGCATTTTCCAAGGTTTCAATCTTATGCTCTTCAAGATGATTCTTAATATCATTAGGAACACAGTTTTTGAACTCTTCAAGTAACACAAATTTTTCAAGACTTTCATAATCATGTTCAACTTTCTTGGCTAAGCACCATCTCTTAAATAACTGTTCTTTTTCTCTAGCAAATTCGACATAAGTCTGTCCCGCTTCCTTTTTATAGTTCCTGAATTTTTGCCGATAAGCCTCAGGGACTAACGCTTAACCCCTTAAGATGCATTCCTTAACCAAATCATAATCCGAACTCTGTTGTACTGACAGGGATGCATAGATATTTCGGGCTTTGCCGAAAAGTACACATTGCAATAATTAAGTCCAATGCTCCCTTGGCCATTTCAAATTTTCAGCAACTTTTTCAAAATAGATAAAATATTTGTCTACTTCCTTTTCACTATAAGGGGGAACTAACCTGATATTTTTTGCAATGTCAAAACTTGAATCTGTATGTGAAGTGGAATCGTGCTTGCCACTTGCCAGCTCAAATTCTTTCATTCTAAGTTGAAATTCCCTTTCATCCTTCTCTCTTTCTAATTGTAACTGGTTATCTTTCTCCCTCTCCTGTCTCTCTCTCCTCTTTCTCAAATTGTAATTGTCTCTCTTTCTCCCTCTCATGTCTCTCTATCTCTCCTCTTTCTCAAATTGTAATTGTCTCTCTTTCTCCTCTTTCTCACATTGCAACTGCAATTGCTTCTCTTCTAATTGCACTTGCAATTGTTCTTTCTCTTTCTGAAGCTCGAGCTTCGTTAACTCTACTTCCATTTTGAATTTCATTTTTAATTCTATTACTTTAATGTCAGTGTCTGTCATAGACTTACTGACTAATGCCAAAACACTTTTATGAAAAATACTTTTTCCCCACCAAATATTGGATCAAAATATTTTTAATTTCTTGTTTCGTTAAGGAAGATTTTGCTTCAGAAAGATCATACTTTCTGGCCAGTTCAAGCAACTCATCTTTTTTCAGACTAACCAACTGCTCCTGAGTTGGATTAGAAAGAAAAGTTTCCACTTTTGATGACATTGTCAATAAAAGCATGTTGTTTTCACATAAGATTTCAAATAAAAATGTAAAATAGTTCTTGGGATTTAAAGACTAGGAGAATTTAAATTTCAAAAACAATTTTCTGAAATATTTAACCAAAATTCATATATCCCAAGGGTGAGCCCCCAATTTTCTTTGTTACGTGACAAGGGCTCGTACTCAGTAACAAAGAAAAGAGTGAAAGCCAACAAGCTGTGTATATTTTAACAAAATAATTTATTTCCCTAGAAAACAATGTAAAAATTGGTAAATAGGACTTACGGTTTGTGAATATAATCCAAAATTTGATCCTAAGAATGAAAACACAAGTCCTATCACTAAATAGTTCTATTAGAATCCAGGTTCGAATCTCACGACGTACAAATATGGAAGGCGATGACGTCAGATGTGGTCCAATGTACGAATATCAACAATTCCTCAATTGAATCACAGTTTTTGTTTCCGAATAATTCCAGAATAAATTTCCATGAATATCTTTCAGAATTTTTTATAAGAAAGTCAACTTGTTGAGTTTCCAGGAGAATAAATTATTAAATCCAAAAATCAGATGAAAAACAAACAATCTGGCAACAAATAAAAATAACTTGTTCCTTCAAGATGTTAAAACGACTCTGCCAGAAGAATATTAAGAATGCGTATTTAAACCCCAAAAACATCATTTCAAGTCTCGCGAGATGGGTCACGTGGTCTCTTACTACAAGAAATCCATCACGCACGCCAGTGTAACCCCACTTAAAAACCAATCATAAATAAAAGTTGCTTACACATGGTGATCACGCAAAGAAAGTATGGCCTTGATACTGACCAATCATTTTAACTGCCTGTTTACGTTCTTGCCAGCCCAAGACGAACTAGGTTAACTAAAAATAATTCTCATGTAACACTTTTACGTCTTAAATAAATAACATTTAGTAAAAAAAATATCGGATTACTGAAAAAGAATTTTGAATCCTTTCAACAAGCAATACAATAAAATGTAATGAAACAAAAATAAAATAATAAGAATTTTAAAACTAACACATAAGCAATTTAATTACATATACGTAACAATATGACATTTATAATTATCATGAGTGATCTAATTACATGTTTTCTACTGGAGCATCAACAACTCTCATTCGTCCACCAACACCTTCAAGTAACTTTGATTTATCGCTGAGTATAACGGTGATTGCCCTATAATTACTAAGAACAACTGGTGGAGCAAGTACTGCAACAGGTAATTCAGCCATGCTAGCTCGAAAATGTATATCAACGACAGATTGTCTAGTTAAATCTAGATGTTCCAGTGAGAAATAGTGGATTGGATACAGATTTGTAAAATCATGTTGAGATATTTGCAAACCAGTATCGATATTTTGATCACGGCCCATAAATGTTATTAAACGGTGATAGGCACGTGCTACATGATTTTGATCAAAATTCAATAATATATCCTCAGCTGGTTACTGATGCCTATTTATCCTTAAAGAAACTTCACTAACACCACGTTTATCAAATACCATATGATTTCGTTCCTGCGAATTTAATCGTGCAGCATTTTGGAAAGCAATAAATATATGTCGTGGTGCCTACACTCCCTGTTGTGATGCTATATGCCATGTGAATAACCCAATAATGTTACTTGTAATCACGTCTGTAGTCATCGTCAACCATGATAATGCTGATTTACCACCTTGACTCATGAAAAAAAGTAACCGTTCTTCTTCTGATAGGACGGTATCATTATTGGCATCCATAACGAAAGTTTTGTCAGCACTACTTTACCAGCATCACCAGCAGGTCGCCAGACTGCAGCATTATCGTCGCCTTTTCTCACAAGTACAACTGTATGCTTGGCTCCGAAAATAATCTTTTTAACATTTCTGCAAAACCCAAAGATATGTGACAACGGAATAGCACATGAAAATCTTCTTCTTCCATCTTTTAGCATTGATTTACGTGTTGCAAATCCTAAGGTGAAATTTGCATTCATTGATGCAACTTCAGTTCCACCTGCATTTATTACCACGTTTATGTGTTCTGGATAATTAGTTATATATTTTGCAAACATCATTGATGGACCAGCTGATCTCGAATAATCATCGGAATATCTTGCTAGACCTACTATCGTTGTGGCAACATCAACATCATTTTGAATCGATTCAATATTCCTTCCGTCAATCATATATGTGGCACTGCTAAATAACGCCATGATGTCATTATTAACAAAACCAACTTTAATATCAGCGGCGTATTCAGTATTATCTGCTTTTTAAATTTCACCTTCTACGTCAATAAATGCTTCAGCTGGCAAAATATATCTACTTGTATCCTGAACTTGTAATTCAATTCTTCCTCGTGCGTCAGGTACACGTGCATCATAAGAATAATACTGATAATCACGCACAGACTCATCTTTGAGTACTGGGGCGTCCATATCGAATGCAGGATCAGATATATGTTTGAACATCTTTATTATTATCGTGTTCGTCTAACACGAAGACCACTTCCAGCTATTAGACTAGCGGTTATATTTTTTTCTTTTTCTGATAGTGGTACATTAGCCAACTCTGCTAGTTTTTGATTAGCAGCTTGATTTATTATTTTACTGGCATTTGCGGGCATCACTTCAGTGCTGGCCAGTTTCACTGGTGGCTGAGGTTTTCTTCGTATTAATCGTGCTAGTCTATCCCTGATTGCCGAGAATTCTTTACTAGCAACATCACCAACAGCACCGATACTTTTTCACGAACAACATCAATAGCTTTCATTCTTAGTTGCTTTGCAAGCGGTATTGCTTTTGGGGCTATCCTTCTAAATAGACCTTGAACAACATCACCTAGTCCATCTCCGTAGATCGTTTTGTATACTGGTAATCATGAATTTATTAACCTGACCATGGTCGATCTGCGTTGAGTGTTATGTATGATCATCTAATTATAGTCATTGCATCTAATTACATACTCAATCACTGTGATAATCATCGGCGATTTCATTAATAAGGGACTGATATACATTAATATCCCTGATACCGCCTGTAAATAATCGTTTACAAATATCAGCTGCTTCATTAATGATTTCTGGGGAATTAGTACCTGCTCGTTTTCCTCCAATGAGAATTTCTAGTCGATTAACATCAGCAAGGACGTTATTAGGACCTGAAGTAATAAGACCACTTCCCCTTGTACCTGTACCAATACCACTTTCAGTTGCGCCGAGGTCAGGATCTGTATATTCTTCCTCACTTATTGTTTTGACTGGTTGTCGTTGTCGTGATGATTGCAATCGTTCCATTATTTCTTGTCGTTGTTGTTCTCGTTGTTGTAATTGTTGTGGTAGTAGTGATGGTGATAATTGTTGTGGTAGTGATCGTTGTGGTGATGGTGATAATTGTTGTTTCCTTGATCGTTTAGCTTTTTCCAGTTGCTGCATCAATTATTCTTCTCTTTGTTTTCTTACTTGTTTTTCTTGTTTGATATACTCGCGTACTGTATTGTTAAAGATATCAAACTGAATAATATCTTCCTCAGATCTGATTTCCGGAGCATCAGTAGCAACGCGATATACATCCCTGATCCAACTGGTAGATTTTAGAAATTTAATATATTTGGGTTTTACATATTTTTTTCTTTCATGATATCCAAACGCGGTAATATAAAGTAATTGGTTTCTGTCCTTGATAGCGGCAATACTTTCCGGCGTAAATGTATCTGTTATCTTAGTTCTGACTCTTGATAGAGGTTGTGTCCGTTCTTCAGGTGGTTGATGAGGAGGTTGAAAGGGTGGTGGTTGAGCTGCTTGAATACGGCCAGCAATATCAACAGGTAATGTTTCAAGAGCTCTTTGAGTTGCCTCAGTTGCTGTAACAATTTTCTTTGTTGGTTCGACAATCGGTTTAAATAATTGTTCTGTACCTTCTGCAATTTCCACCTGAGACTCCTGACTTGCTTGCAGTTGTTGTTTGACAGAATCACGGACGGGTAGATATTTTATAATTGCCTCCAGTCGCTCACGAGCTAGTTTAGATGTATGAGATTCCATTATTTGATATAACAATGATTTAATTATAGCAGCAGGGAGTGTGAACGACCAACGTTGAGTGACCAGCACGTAAACGAAACACACCATAAAATAAAAACGCGCGTCAGTGATGATGTAACAAAATGAGCTAACCCAATTAGAGAAATCTCATGGCCTGACAGAGGTTTTGGTTTCACGTCGTTATTTGACCTTGAGATTTCATTTTTCGTAGGAAGTTTTATTTTTCATAAATAAGGTCTCCAACAAGAATGGTCTGTTCACCCTCCCTGATGCTGTAGGAACAATGAAAATGCGAGTGTCGGAAGAGGATCGTTTATGTTTCTAGATGGGGTCTACACATGGGGGAGGCCAGACAGGTATTCTGGACTCTATTCATGCAACGAAATGTATCATAGTGAAGACATTTTGTGTTTGATTTTGGATCAAACGGGTAGCCATTGAAGGTTAAAGTGCAGGGGGAGGTGTGTTCAGTTCTTCCTACTCTATGGACGATTCGGGAAGCCATGTTTTGAGCTATGTCGTTTCTGTAGTAGATACTGAGACGAACCAGACAGAAGTGAATTACAATAGTTCAGTTTTGAAAGTACTTAGGAGCACACATGTATTTCAGAGTAAATGGAACTGATGAGTCTCAGCTCCAGATATGCAGACTTGCATATGTTCATTATATGCTGGCTTAATGAGAACGTGATATCAAGAGACGCCATTGTTTTGTACTGACTATGGCAAATTAATGTTGGTATTGCTGCTACTTATTGTTTGAGGTAAAGGATGGGAATGAGAAAGTCATTGTGTGGTGATCAGGGTGGTTTCAGTTTTATCATCATTCTTTTGCAGCTTGTTACATGTCATCTAAGACATTACATCAGAAAAGCACTCCGATGCTATGGATGATAGCCTCAGCTGGGCAGCTAGATTTGTGTATCTGAGTGGAATCAGCGTACATTTCGCAAGGGACCGAATCTCGATTTATATGTCAATATGTGACACTTGAGAGCATCGGAACGCATAAAATGAAGCGAAAGGGACCGAGAAAGAGCCTTCTGGAATACCAAAACATAGATCAAATGGGCTAGAATGTTTCCCATTTATCGGACACAATTTGTGTCTTGCCGACAAAGTAGGACTTAAACCGTAATAAGGCTGTACTGTGAATACCTAATACATGCTGGAGACGTTGAAGTAATATACCGTCGTCTTTTGTGTTAAATACAGCAGATAAGTAAAGACAGACGAGGCATGTACAGCTTTTGCTATCCAAAGCAGAGAGATTGTCGTTACCTACCCTAAGAAAGGCAATATTAGTTCTATGGAGACATGCGGACTGTACGTTGCTAAAACGACTTTTTGAAAACAGATGAGATACAAGCTGGAAAAGAAATATGTCAAAGATTTGTTTTAAATGATTGAAAGGTTAGAAAAAGATATTATTTCTTCAAATCAAATCATGGGCCCTGAGTGGCCTAGTGGACTATGGCGCTTACCGTTATGGATCGCCGCCGTCCCACCTCTGCATGGTTTCGAGTCTCTGGCTCGGCCGATATAATACAGATTGCCAATATCTTTCCATGGGTCGGTGGGTCTTTTTTTTTTTTTTGTGTGTGTTTTTTTTCCCAGATGTTTCCTTCACTGATTATACTGGCCGCCACGTATAGCCTATCTTATGCTGAAAATGGCGTTAAGTCCCACAAGAACAAGAACAACAATAGAAACCAATTTGAAATCAAGTCAAATGTCAGTTTCTTTATTCATGTAGTAATCATGTAATCCTTAGTATTCATTGATGAAATAGATAACACTATGATTGGGTTTAGCATTTGACTATCATCCATCGTCTTCTTTGACGAAATAGTAAGAGAACGTTTATTTAACCCTTGGTGTTCTAGGACGAAATAGAGAATATTCACTTAGCCATTGGTGTTTAACTAACTCTTGGTATTCTGTGACGGAACAGACAGAGAATGCTCATTTATCACCTGGCTTCTTTATTTCTCACCCATGCGACAGAGAAATCTAGCTGTTTTGCTAACCTTACTTTTCTTATCTCAGTCTGGTTGTGTCATACCAGTCATCTCAGTCTAGGTGTCCACGCGCTAGGGACTACTTTTAAAAAATAAACCGTTGTTGTCTTCTGCTATGCCTGACGTAGTTGTTCTAAAACCAAACAACAACAACAACAACAAACAAATATATAACAAAACAACATAGTAACTTAAGGACTCTCCATTTTTGAGAAAACAGCATACAAAACATTTCGAGAGAGACAGACACATATACACAGACGATGTTGAGTTTTTTGGTATTACGATAGTTCGTTCCATACAGCATAGTCAGTTTTATCCTATCTGCAAGCCTGACTCAGTACATTTTCAGGTCAGCGTCATTAAATGTAGCTAAAGCTACTTAACTAGTTTCAAATACTTCGTGTGAAACAAATTATATACTGTCAGCTACATTTAATGACGCTGACCTGAAAATTGACTGTGCTACAGATAGGATAAAATTCTCAATACTGTGTGGAATGAACTATGACAGAAAACACTGATCTATGCACATAGCCTATAGACCTATACACTTCATAGTCTTCCAACGTTCTTAACAACTACAGAAAACTTAGTAACAGCCAGAAATGTATCATGTCGAACATGCTTTATTCTATTTTTTTAAGCATCTCCATTGCACCCCAGCTGAATAAAAAATACACCTAAAATATTTAATGACAAATAATGCACTTACCAGCCAGAAGGAATCATTTATCAGTCAACACATTAATCCATAAGAAAATTTCACTGTGACACTTGCCATATTTCCAAGACAGAAAAATAAATTTTCAAAGAATCAGTGAACTTGAAACTTTAGCACATGGTTATCCGCTGGGGTCTGTATTTGGAGAGTCTTTTATACACGGAGGTACTTTTAAAATCAATATTAATTATAACACAAGTATGTGACAAACAGTTTCACCTCCTCTAAAGAAAAGGAGAGTTATATATATGATAGTGACACGGATCTCTAATAACCCGTGAATAACCCAAGCACGGACACTCATGCTACATGTACTTACACTACAACAGAGCCGTGGTGTGAGTACAGTTTCATTATGTACAATTTAATTTTCTAAATTGGAACTAATGAAAATGAAACATTTTCTTGAAATAAATATTAAGTATTTATTGTTAATTTCATATAACATCCATATATTAAATGTGATAATACCTAAATACTATGCAACGTTTAATGTTGTTATTTTGTTTTGACTCACGCATAAAAACTGTGTACTTCGGATGACACGTCAAGCCACAGTCCTCATTAACATATTTGTATTAATGCACTGCATGTTAACATTGGCGCGTGAACTATATTGCACAACGGAGAAGTTCTTTCTTACTTTAAAGGATAATTTTGGGTGAGAAAAATAATCTACGTTGGGGTTTGGACCGAGACAAGGAAATCCCAGTCGCGGGGTTACATTATGTCTCCCCACTCGTCAAGCCTCGTTATTATCATTAGTAATAGTAGTAGCATCAGCATTATTAGTAGCAATTTCTCTCATTGTCTCCTCGTGTTATTTTTTTTATTTTTCGCTGGTATACAAGGTTTCCCTTAAAATAATATTTCACAAAGTCAGTGTTACTTGCTCAATTCTCTAATTCACGATTATCATCATTCCTGTATTCGGTGTTGCCATTATTGCCTTCTTCTTTAGTTAATAATAATAATAATAATAATAATAATAATAATAATAATAATAATAATAATAATAACACTGATAATAATAATAATAATAAATAATAATAACAATAACAATAATAATAATAATTGTTATTATTATTATTATTATTATTATTATTATTATTATTTATAAATTAGTAGTAATAGTAGTATAATATTGTGCTAATGTAATATACTCATATTGTACTAATATACACTAATATTGTTCTAATATCATATACACGTATTGTGCTAATATTATATACTCGTATTGTACCAATTTTGTAGGGGCCCCGAGTGGCCGAGTGGTCTAAAGCGCTCACTGTTACGGATCACTGCCATCTCACCTGTGTCAGCATTGATTCGAGTCTCAGTCTTAGCCAATGTGGGTGCGTGAAAAAGCATGTCAGTACTTTCTCTTAGGTCGGTGGTTCTTTCCGGGGTTTTCCCTGGTTCTTCTTCCACCTTTTATACTGGCCGCCATGTATAGCCTATCCTGTGTTGAAAAATGGCGTTAAACCCTCTAATAAAAACAACTAATTTCATATACTCATATTTTACTAATTTCATATACTTATGTTGTACTACTACATACTCATATTGTACTAATAACAGGCTATTGGAGTAGTACCGCACGCACAAGAGATTTTAGTATATTGATATCAACTATGAAAAAAGTTGCACTCATTAACTTACGCTAAAATGCTGTTACTTTACCATTGTGGTTGGTCGTTAACGATAATGTAATTAGCGAAATGTTGTGAGAATTCATAGAGCTGATTGTTCGTCTCTAATATATATGCAAAGTTTGACTGCCAGTGGATCTGACAGAAATACCTGAAATTCATTTATGAGGTTATGTCAAAAGCATTTTAAAATTGGGATGAAACAAAACAGCTCGGTATACGAGTTACTATTCTTGACTGACTGTTCCTGCCCTAATAATGTTCAGTAATTAATGATATGATTGCTAAGGTAAACCTCCTGATACGGTAATAATGGTACTGTCTATTTTCATGTTAAATATCCTAACTATGCGTTTTAAACTGGTGACGTGAAAAGGGGAATTTCAATGACTGTTTGGGGGTTGCTGTAACGAATATATAATTTTATTCATTCGAAATTGTTTTATTACTGGCTATGAGTTATTAAATCTTGAACAAATGTTATCTTACAATATTCCATTTATATTGAGAAAGATTAAAACTGATACTCCGTTCCCTTTTGTATTTTGAAATAATTTCTCTCCATTCTCGATCTTAATATCAAGACCTGGTGGCGGCCCATAAAGCGGGTTATATCTCAGAAGCTGAAAAATGTTAAACGTGTTCAGCAACGCTTATCTCCTCATGAAAACTGTAATTCAGTTTTTGACAGAAGATGATTGGTAACATGCACATTCATACATTTTTTTTCAACCTATATTATTTCATGCTAGTTGTAGTGCTTATTATTTTTATTTAATTCTTTTTACATTCTATACACTGCTAAAACGTTTATACTATTGTGAAGTGTTTGCTTACTTAGATCACTTCCAATTTTCATTTCTCGACCCTGGTTCTTAAACGTTTGATCCACATGGATCCACGTCTTGCAAATGCAAGCTTTTTTCTGGTTCTCAGATCGTTTACATGCCTATGAAATGAAAATGTGTATGAAATTGGGTTCGGATTGATATATGCAAATTAGTATTACAAAGACACTAATATGCTTCTAGATTTATTTCTGTTCTAACATAAAATATAAACGATCCTAATAAGTTGTCTTGAACATTGTTCTAAGTTCCAAGAAATACGTCTGCATAAAGCTGTTATGGTCACCAATTCGGTCACGACCCAACTGTTGCCAAAACAACAACGCCAATCACTGTCAGAAGAAAAGTCGGGGCCATGCTAGAACTACTCGAACCATTTCCTGAAATTGACAAGACAGAAACACCTGATCAGAAATATAGTAGCCAGATAATTTAACTTTATATTCTTGATTAAACAGCCTACAACCAGTTCCGTTTTTTGGCATAAGTCAGTTTAATGAATAAGAAAGGAACTAGAGCAACTAAATAATGAGCTGTGGTTACATACATATTTCCTCTATACAAGATTTTTGACAGAAATATAACGGTATTTCTTTCTTAATAGATTAAATAATCTTTGCAAGTAGCAAGGAAAGAAGGAAAGATGTTTCTCAACAAATAGTAGCCGTCCATTCACTACTGCAAGGAGAAATTAGTAAATTAGTCTCATTTATAGTCTTAATACCAGTATAACACAATATTCTCGACAACCATGTTATTAAACACTATGTAGTTTATCAATAAAATGCCTATTGCTCTACATGAATATTTAGGGAGCTATACTTGGGTCATACATTAATTGCAAATGATTGTGAATATCAGATTTCTTGCATATCGATATAAAAGATACAGTTTTCGCTAATGATCACGTGCTGCCAAGTCTGTGTGCTAAATGATATCTTTCACAACACATTCTGATTCAATACTGCTAACTTGTCTTTACTGAATAAATTCACATGGCGTACCCAAAACCGTTGACCGAATATAGGTAGGGTGAAAAAATATGCAAACGAGAAAGATAATTTAAATAAAAATATGCAAACGAGAAAGATAATTTAAATAGATAGTTATAGAAAAAATTTTCAAGGGATTAGTTAATTGTTTTGCCTTGGAATTTTCTTTTAATTCATAACGATAAGTCATTATGTCAAATGATAAATACTAGAGTTTTGCCAGAATATGTTTTGATATATAATCTTGTTTTATCGTGTTTCTTTGTATACAGAATTAAATTAGTCTTCATCGTAATAAATTTGAAGTACATTTTATACATGTCAGTTTAGTAATGTAATTATATGTAGAAAGCGACATTGTGCTTCTTATCGAGCCTGGGGATTTTGCCTTTTCATGAATGTAGTTGAAAACACTTGCCAGCATAGTCGCATGCAAGTAGAATGCCCATTGCTTTGTGCCAGGATTCGATGTCATCTCCGACGTTCGGGCTGCAGACTTTTTTAGCAGGCTCTAGTCCACACTTGTAATTCGCATCAAAAATTCTGCAAAATGTGATCATATTGAATACAACTGGTGAATTGTTGAAAGGCATATATTGATCTTTACAAATATGAGTTTGTAATTTTGAGTCGCTGTATTCAACAAACAAGGATGTTTTTATATGATAGACCCAAACTTAATAGTACATACACTTACGAAAATTTGCCATTGGTGGCCGGAGGACAAGCAATGCAATTTGATTCAGAACGTATGAAAGATCGTACTGTAGGAAGCATTGAATAAATTTGCATAATGGTCCTAGATGGAACATCTGCGGTATAACGCCCAAATACTTACACATAAACAATGATATTCCTTTAGAGAAAGCAATCTTAAGACATATTAATATTTAAATAGCGTCATTGTCTTTGCAAATCAGTCAGAACTTTTCTTTTGTTTGTTACTTCTCCATTTAAACATATTTTGTTTCATATATGAATGTAATGTATAGTACAATGATCCAAATGAAAATCTCAAAGTACCTGCATTGCGTTTCAGAAGTCATTTGTGCACCAATCAGGGCTATACTCGCTTTAGAAAAGCATTCTTGTGCACTTGAAGAACTAGACATCTCTCGAGTAAAACATGGAAGCGAGTCACTTGCCATCTCTAAAATCAGAGCAAAATAGTTGGTATATGTGTCGCCTCTGTGTTGAACTTTTCTGGGTATGTATTAATGTCATAAACGATAATGAAATTGTGAAAGCTAAACAAAAAAGGTAATGATGAAACTATGTACTAAACGTTAAGAAAAAGCAACTTTGTCGGCGATTAGGACACGTAAAGTTCCTTTCCCTGATTTTTTGAAGCTAAGCAGAACTGTGTTGCACCCTGTTTCGTTGAAATTTAAATGTGTCGAATTGCTCATAGGATGAGATTAAAGTTAGTTCCAATTTTATTTTCCCTGTGGTTGCAAATTTCATACCGTACAATTCTGATAGTTATTTGTTCCATCGTTTCAGAAACC
Source organism: Megalonaias nervosa (assembly GCA_016617855.1). NCBI lineage: Eukaryota > Metazoa > Mollusca > Bivalvia > Unionida > Unionidae > Megalonaias > Megalonaias nervosa. The sequence goes on from JAECUM010091057.1 coordinate 61,943, forward strand.
TTTCAGAGTTGGACCTATAATTTTTTGTCTCATGTAGATGTTATACCTCTTGGTACCGGATTTGATTCCTGAAAAGATGCATGACAGTGAATTCGACGAAGGAAAGAATTGGTTTCGTTGCGTAATGCTTTGATAAAAAAAAAGTTTGTTTAAAAATAGCGATGGGGAAAAGGGACATATCGAAAATGAAAAGGAAGAAAACAGTGAGGTGTAATACAAAACAGGTAGAAATATTCACCTGAAGATAAAAATGACGTGAAAGCGTTCGAAGGAAAACAAAGCATTGATATTTTCCTGATCTTCTTTTACGTTAACTAATATATCGTATCTAGATAAGGGCGAAAATCCATGAAAAGACGAGAATAGCGGATTTTCGCTTATGTAATGCCACAACGTCACTGGACCTATGAAGAATGATGGTAAATGTTAAGTCAAACTGACCAAAGGAAGAGAGAGAGAGAGAGAGAGAGAGAGAGAGAGAGAGAGAGAGAGAGAGAGAGAGAGAGGGTATGATGTTGCCTCTTACTTTCTTCTAGTTTCTCACCTGAACCGTTTCATCTTGATTGCAAAACTTTCGTTTGGCTAGGTTTCTCACGCATCAGGTCACTATAGAAGATTAGTGTCTTAGAGTTTTTAGCGTATTCATTCAGTTCTCAGTCAAGAAGATGGACGAGTCAACACAGATCGACCTGCTGGTGAAGGATTTGCTACGAGTCAAACGAAAGCATACTTCACAGGCGAAAGTGTCAACAAAACTTACCGTTCTGGTCTATGATTTGATGAGAGTCATAGAAAAGTGTATAAGTCCTGATGAAGTTTGCTATATCTGTAAGGTACATGGGCATTTGTCTCCAACATGTCCGCTTCGTCCACTAAAGAGAAACAAAAGTGAAGATACCTGGTATCGTTGCCAGGAGAAAGGACACTGGGCGTCAGAGTGCCATCAGAAAAAGAAAAGAAACAAGAGGAGAAAGTGGAGAGGGGATCAGAAGAAGAAATTGATGATGAGGAAGATCTTGTGCCAGTGAAGAGATGGAAATGGAAAAATGAACAATTTGAGCCAATGTGTTTGTCTATAAGTTAGCCTCAAACGGGAAATGATGTGATGTGAAATTTCATTGTAAATTCTAAACATAGAATATACCAGAAAGGAAGCGTAAAGTGTCTCTTGGTCTTGATTTTTTATAATAAGAATGGTGTATATTGTTTTTGCATTGTCACTGCACGAATAGATGCTCTTTCACCTCTCTCTATCCCTCTGGATCATAGTTTAGTTGGAACTGAAATGGAAGGGTCGTTTTCCTTCACGTACGCACTTCAGGCATGCAAGTGAGATAAAATTTGACAGTCTGTTCATCCATCATTGTTATGTCTTGATTTTTTCTAAACACTTTAGATAAATTTTCACACACGCATACACTGACGCCATAGAACGATAGTGTGTTTGTTTCTTTCCCTTAACATAAAGCTTATCCTTAACAAAAAAGTGTATGTTTGTGTATGTGTGTTTTTTCAGCCCTCGTACGTTTGTGTGTATGTGTGTGTGTGTGTGTGTGTGTGTGTGTGTGTGTGTTTGATTTTAACAAAAAAGACCTTGTCAATACAATATGTGGATAGTATATAATGTGTTCTTTTCCTTCCCTTCTGTGTTCATAGTAGATATTGGGGTTATTTTCTTCCCCTTCTGTGTTGATAGTAGATATGGGAGTGTTATTTTCCCTTCCCTTCTGTTTGGATGGTAGATATGATGTGTTTTTTCTTCTCTTCCCTCTGTGTGGACAGTAAAATGTGTGTTTTTGTGCGTTCGCGTACGTTTGTGTGGATAGTATAGTGTGTGTTATATGCATTCGCGTCCGTTTGTGTGTATAGTATGTATGGTGTGTTTTATGCGATCGCGTACGTTTGTGTGGATAGTATATGTTTTGTATTTTTTAATTCGCTTCCCTTCTGTGTGGATAGTGTATTGTGTGTTATCTGCGATCGCGTTCGTTTGTGTGGATAGTAGATATGGGTGTTTTTCTTCTCTTCCCTTCCGTGTGAATAATATAGTGTGTATCATATGCGTTCTCTATCGTTTGTGTGAATAGTATATGTGGTGTGTTTTATGCGTTCTTGTTCATTTGTGTGGAAAGTAAGGATGGTGTGTTTTTATGCGTTTGCGTACGTTTGTGTTGATAGTAGATATGGTGTGTTTTATGCGTTCGAGTACGTTTCTGTGGATAGCAGATATGGTGTGTTTTATGCGTTCGCATACGTTTGTGCGGATAATAAATGTGGTGTGTTTTATGCGTTCGCGTACGTTTGTGTGGATAGTAAGTATGGTTTGTTTTTTATGCGTTCCCGTACATTTGTTTGGATGCTATATATGGTATGTTTTATGTGTTCGCGTAGCGTTTGTGTGTAGAGTAGATATGGGTGTTTTTTTTTTCTTCTCTTCCCTTCTATGTGGATAGTTTATGGTGAGCTTTTTGTTCCCTTCCGTGTATTTGCTTGTTTTTGTGCGTGTACGTACGTTTCTTTGTGTTTGTATTTGTGCGTTTGTATGTGTGCGCGTACGTTTCTTTGTGCGTGCGTGTGTGTATTGGTCTTTGTTTATCCCTTTAAAACTCCCTTTATCCATATCAAATTCATGTCATCCACCTACCTACAGTATTAGGTCAGTCACTTGCAACACTGTTGCCATTATTCCTCTAGTGTTGAGTTCAATGACGTCATTGAAGCTGGAAAGTTTGAGACTATCAATATAGACTTGGGTTTTCCACAGGTTGTAGGTATAAATACATACCAGAGTTTTTAAACAGGAACGTCACACAAGCAGAGGCTAAAAATAGATAGTAATGTTTTCCTTAGGAATTTACCACAAGTTGTACCTAAAAATAAATACTAAGTTTTTCCAAAAGAAACTTCCTACCAATGGTTAATATAAATAGATACTAGCGTTTTTGCACATAGTATTTTTGGTAGTGTATGAGATAGTCTATTTTGTGAGATTTTATCTCCTTCTCTTACATTTTAAGATAACACTGGGTGTTTGAATAGTGAGTATGGTATAATGGATGGTATAGTGGGTGTAATGGATAGTATTTTTGTGGCGTAACGGATAGATATTTTGTGAGCTTTCATCACCTTCTCTTACATTCTAAGCGAACACAAGGCATTTGTTTGTACGTGTAGGTATGTATATATGGCCTACATGTATATAAGTTAGTTGTATATAAGTGATATGGTAGAAGCCAGCAGCCATTAGCTGTATAAAACTGGCTGATAAAATTGTAGTTACTGATTTTATCACGGCTGATGGCTGATGGCTGATGTGTTGAGAGCAGTTAGGTTTAATAACTGTATTGAGCGGGTGCCATTTATAGTAATGAGGTCGTTGCACTTTGATGAATGACAATGATGTTGACGGGAAGCAGGAACATGAACACGAATGACGTCATATTTGTGATGTCATGCGCATGCGGTATAGAATTTGGAGCATGGAAGATCTAAACGAAAAATGTGATTCGCGTTCGTGTTCGGCTGTTGCCATTATTCCCCTAGTGTTGAGTAAAGTGACGTCATTGAAACTGGAGCGTTTGAGACTATAAATATAGACTTGGGTTTTCCGCAGGTTGTAGCTAGAAATAGATAATAGGTCTAAATGAAAAATGTGATTCGCGTTCGTGTTCAGCTTGTTGCAAGTGTCCAGTACCGTGACGTGATGACACCTGTTCCATTCCTGTTGTTCCCATACAAAATTCCCATTGACACTATAGTAGCCCCGGGTGTGCCATTTGTCCGTATAAATCTTGTCCGTCTATAGTCCCACCCATGTTAAATTTCCCCATGTTAAATTCCCCTTGTCCGTAGGGTACAAAGTAGGGTCCCGTAATGCTAATTCCCATTGTCCGTAGGGTACCCCATGGTGTGCCATTTGTCCGTATATAGTCCCACCCATGTTAAAATTCCCCATGTTAAATTCCCATTGTCGCCAGGGTACAACCCCCTCCCCCAGTTTTACATAAACGTCTCATTGTCGTTTGGGTATCCCACTACACTACTATTTTCATTTCCTTACTTTGTTGAAATAACTAATGTTTCCAACGTAATTCGAGATATCGCTAAGAAGTAGATTTCTTAAACGATGAAAATAAATACTTACGTGCGTCAAAACTTGTGTTGAAAAAGACGGAGCACGCTGCTGTAATGCGTTTTTGTTTTCGTAAGGTGCAAAAAATCACTCAGATCTTCGAGAAAGCTCATCGCATTTGAGAACGATTAAACCTGCGTTGGTAACATACTCTTTAAAAAAGGGGATTGAAAAGGAGTTAGAACCTAATAGTCTCTGATCCTATCGTGTGCATAACCCGTACCTAATGACAGTGACGTGTGCATAACGCGATGATGCGATGAAGCGATGAAAATACCATCGCTCCATTGCATCGCTCCGTCGTTCCATCGCTCCATCGCTCCATCGCATCACTTCATCGCACCATCCCATCGCTCCATCGTGTATTATTTCACCGTTGATGGAGCAATGAAGCGATGCGATGTAATAATGAAGCGATGCGATGGAACGATGTAGCGATGCGATGGTCTGATGGAGCGATGCGATGGAGCGATGGAGCGGTGCGATGAAGTGATGGAGCGATGGTAATTTCAATTCTCCATCGCATCGCTTCATCGCTCCATCGCATCATTGCATTTTGCACATGGAACGAGATTAAACTATAAATCACGTGACTTTTAACCAATTTACAAAATGGCGTCCCTTGGTGAATGGAGAAGAAGCTACTTCAAGAATAATTATTTCTATATGGAAATAGTTTAAAGCTGGAAAGAAATCTGGGCGTGAGATAGGTATATTTTACCAATCATTTCTTTATAAACTAATAAGCTTTCGATGGAGATTGAATGGTTTACATGGAAGTTGAATAAGCTTCCAAATGATTCTTTATTTAGCGGGGGATATGAACCAATTATCTACTTCTGATGATCAATAGATATTGTGTTTCTCACACACATACACACACACGCACGCACACACACACACGCACACATACACACACACTCATATAACCGGAAACCATGAATATGTTGTGAACTTTAAGGCGGAAAGGATAATAGCGGCAAAGTTCTAGGATGTCGAAGAATGTAACAGAGGCTGTTTTCTCGACATGGAATATTCAAAGGGAGTTAAATTATCTCAGTGATATTTCTTGTATTTATTTCAAATTAAATGTCTATATAAAATGTTTCAATTTTGGTACTGCATTACGATATTCACTATTACAGTCTTTTTATTACATGTATGCACTAATCCTTTGAAAATTTGTGTATTAAGGTGTCTTTTCATTGTGAGATATAGGCTATGTATCCTTGGTTAGAAAAAACATTTAATTGAATTCAACGCTGAATGCATTAGATTATGCCACTCAAAACGTGTCAAATTGTTTGAACAAAATATTAGGTGTGTTGTTTGTAAGGACGTTGTGCTCAGATTTCTGCTGGATCATCATAGGTCATCAAGGTACAGACACTAGAGGAAGACATTGTCTTTTAAATAAGTTGATTTCAATCAGGGGCAAAGGTATGTAGTACATAGTGATGGTTATGTCAAGATTATAAGACATGGATTTGGCATTCGTGGTGCTCTTTGTGGGTAGGATGACTCTTCCCTTGCTACAAATGGATTTTGGTCCCATTGCTGAAGAACACGTATGGTTTGCATTTGAACATCTGAAAACTACTTTTAAACAGAATGGAATCTTGAATATCATTGGAAGGTCCTGGAAGTAATTATTACTTGTTGCAATAATAAATATTTATGCAATCAGTGTAAATATAACGCTTAAATTATTTTAAATCTGTTTCAGATGAATGATACGTATCTCTTAAAAGGTTGCAAAGAACTTGTTGCAGCTCATTGATTCTGCGTTACCAAATGGATTCATCAGGAACATGAAACTGACAAGATCATTCATTTCGCCAGTGATTACGATAACATCGACAGCATATTTTTAGTCGTTCTTTTAAAGGGGACGATCATTTGACTATCTTGTCCGTTTTTACATAATTCGCCTATGTGCTCGATCATTACGACCTTACGAACTTGATCAAATACGTACCGAGTGGACCAGTACAGTATGATAATACAGGATAATAAGAGGAGTACATATGGAATAACTGATATGTTGTATCACCCTGAACTGTTTGGTTAGAATGTTGTACCGTTTGTAGTCATGTTTTGGCATTCAAGAATGAAATGGTATTACAATATTGAACCGATATTAATTGAAAGTTTAAGTACATGTTGCATAGCATGATAATTCGTATAGAGGCTTGACTTTAATCTTTGATTACTAAACAGATGTTATATAAATGTAACAGATATTACAGCAAATAAATAGCAACTCTATTTATCTAACCTCCATTGATTATGCTTTATATCCGATCTGCCTATTAATTGCCAGTTATAACCGAGCCTTGGCAAGTACTTTATAACTTAGAATTAACTTTTCTGATTGTATATAAACCATAATCCAGGATCTGTAATGGTGCAAAGTGTTGTGGATATTTTCGAAGAACATTCTGCTGTGGTCAGCGAGACAAGTAACCATTAAGACTGACGTATGGGCGAGACCCACAATGAATTAGAAACTTGCTATGTTTAGCCTCTCTTGTTTGGAGACATGAGTGAATCTTAATTAGAGTCCGTTCGGATAACGGCGAGAGAGATCTGTCAACTTAAGGTCAACCAGCGGAAAATGACAAAGGTGAGACAAGCCAGAGCAAAGATTTGGGAAATAGGCGTCATAAAATGATATTCTACATGATTAGTTATTAATAAAATCGGAATAGAGAGAAATATTCTGACTTAGATGGATTGGTAAAATTTAGGCGGTTAGAGGAGGTTAATCTTGATAGGTTAAGCTAAACTAGGGTGTGTGTTCAATGTGTAAAGTTATTTCCCCTTCGAAATTTGCTAGTCCAAGTTGTTCTGTCGAAAGGGAAGTCTTGGGGACTCCGATGGAATTAACAAATGTTTTGTTTCTCGTTTCATAAATCGCTCAAGAGACATGGCTCTTAAAGAGCGAGTCACGAAAGGGCAAAACTATTAGTCTCAATCACATACAATATGTTCATTGATGTAAGTCTGTAATTACTTGTTAAATTTATTCATTGTAAATTCATTCTTCAATTTTGTCTTGAGTTCAGATGTTAATAGTGCATTCGTCTTTAATGTTATATGGTTCGTGTATTGATACTAATTCTAGGAGCTAAATTCTGACTTGCCTTAGAAAATTAGGCTGATTATTTTCGCGAGGAGAATTTCTTAAAAGTCTGAATTGCGTCTGTGAACTCAAATCCACCGTTTAGCTTAGCCGGCCATGATTACTTTGTTCAACCGCCAATAATTGTATCACTCCAATCAAAGTTATAATTATTCTCCAATGATTATTCTGGAAACTATCATTTTATGACACATGTTTCAAATGCCCGAAGATTTCCTAAAATTTGCTCTGGTTTGTCTCAGTTCTCGTCATTTTCCGCTTTAACCTCACGGTAACATTGGCCTCTTCCATGTGTATGGCCGTCATCAACGGACTCTAATTAAAATTCAAGTCATGCCCAAAAACAGCAGATCCCATCCCTCGCAGTCGACAATTTATTGCGAGCCCAGCCCATATGTCAATCTTAATATTTACGTGGCACGATGAAAACAACAGAATGTACTGCAAAATTATCTCTTAAAAATGTGCACCGTTACATACTATTTGAGGTCTAATACATAATACCGCATTTTTTTATTTCACTTTCTATTGTAGGGAAATAAATTATTTGTTGAATTCTACAGCACTTGTTGGTTTATGCTCTTGTATGTTACTTAGTTTAAGATTATCGAGACGTAAGAGAAGAAGACCACTGACGAGGTGGCACTTATGTGAATCAGCTTCTTTTTTCTACATAAAAAACGGTCCTTTTCAGGGCCACTATCATCACTAGAAAAGATATATATTCGTCATTTTTACAGTTAATTTTCGTTTGTATGTTTAAGTATGTTTGTGTATGTCTGTAATGTTGATAAGCAAAACTAAAAGCCGGTTTAACCCCTTCTCTTGCGATAGTATGTTTTATGTACAGGTGATTCGTATATGTAGTATAATTACTTGTGTGGTAGATTTTAAATTCTTTTTTTATTTTATTTTTTGTTTCATTACATTTTATCATAATGATTATTTTCACGGGATTTGATATTTTTTTTTAAAATAGCAGTCTGATTAGAACGTAAAAGTATGACTTAATCACTATTTTTAGCTCACTTTGGTAAATAGATTTTGTAGACACTAAGCGAAAATGATTGGCTATTACCAAGGTCATTTTCGACCCACGTGGTAGCTGAATTATAAACAGCCTTTCTTTTTTATTTCTGCAGCGTGAGAATCTCATTCTTAGATAGGGCTGTTCTTGCCTAATTGTTAAAAAGGTATTTTTTTTTTTTTTTTTTACTGTTCAAATTAGTAGTTACCTAACCCGTCACGTGATCCACTATGTGATCTAAAATCGCGGCTTAAAACAGCCAATTGATAGTAGATTAATTCAGTCGTATTCCTACTTCTATAGAGCTCAAGGTGTGTTCTTGTTGATGTCAGATTGTTTTAAAGTTCATCTATTTTTTGGAATTTAGTAATGTATTCTCTAGAAAACTACACAAGTGTTTTTCTTTATGAACATTTTGGAAGAAAGATATTCAGTGGAAATTTATTCTGAAATTCTAAACAGAACATTGTAAATTGTGTTTCAACGAGGAATTGTTGCCATCAGTGCAACGACCTCATCTGACGTCATCGTCTTCCATATTGGAACTGTATAGAGATTCGAACCTGGGTTCCATTAGAAGTGTTTAGTGATAGGACTTATATTTTTCAATTCTAGGATTAATATTTGGATTATATTCACAAACCGTAAGTCCTATTGCATAGTTTTACCTTGTTTTCTAGGGAAATAAATTATTTTGTTAAAATTTACAAAGCTTGTTGATTTCACTCTTTTCTTTTGTTACATTTCTACGAGCCTATACGTAACACCGGTAATTTAGTGTATATACAAAAACTTCCTACCATTGTGTGTGATACAATGTGTTTGCTTTTTTAATAGTAAGAGTATGTATTTCATCTCTCACTTTTTACATCCTATCCCTCTTCTTTTGTGTTTAATATATGTAAGCATAGATTGCATGCATATAACAAACTCCTACCCTTTTCGTTGTTGTATAATATATGTTGTGTGTGTTTGGATAGTAATACAATAACGGATACTGGATTGTACATGTGGCGTATTTGGATTTTAGATGAAAAATTGGGTGTTTGATTGTATAGGTGATGTTTTTGGACAGTAATCAAAATGGCTGGTGCTTGATTGTATAGGTGGTGTGTTAGGATTGCATATCCAATTTTAACAGTATCATTCCAATATGACCCTATAAAAACTGAGGACCCTATATTACCATCCTCATATTAACCTTTGGGCTATTTTAACATAGGATTTCCTGTGTGACTACATATGGTCTCCAGAATGTTAACTTACGTGCTAAGGTTAATTCCAATATGATCCCAAATCACCTCATATTATTACTTCCAAGAACTCTGCCGGTACGCATCAGTTCCATCAGAATTAAATGAATTTCACAACTGCAATAACTATAAATAGTATATGCTTAATTTTACTAACAACTTACTTAAATATCATTTACCTAACATCCTAATTATATCACTGATATAGATATCTAGATCATTCATAGATATTCCTAAATGGAAAAAAGCAACACAGGTGAGTAAGTGTAGGTATTCTGTGCAAGTATGCCAGTGTGGAGTTACATTTTCCCCTTAACTTGTAACTATGCAACGAGCAGCGGGGGGGGGGGGTACAGACCGATGGCGACAAACTTTTTTAGGGAGCCCCCGTTTTGCAAAGTGGAGACTAAAAAAATATGTTGTTTTAGCCAAGTGGTGTTAACTCATTAAAGTATCCAAAGGCCAATGAGTGTACGCTACCGATTTATTTTCGCCGGGGGGGGGGGGCGACCACAACAAAAATGGCGGCCGAACTCAAGAGCGAATCTCACATATTGCCCAAAAAAGGATTCAGTGAAAAAGTCAACAGTTTACCAGAACAAGAAAGGATACCACAGTAATGAACATAAACTCCTTATCAGCTGCAGCAATTCAAAACCCATAAACTTAAGCACCAAAAGCATTGCGTCGGCCTTGACTAGCATCCACTCAGCTGCCTTTGAAATCAAAAGACCGAAAACACAATACGTAATAGTGAGATGCAGCACCCTTACACAGGTAGCTAAATATATGGAGATTCAGCAGATTGGACAAATCAAAATATATGTAACAAGGCACAATGCACCGAAATCTAACTCAGATATCCAGGAGAAAACAGCAACAAGAAATACCAATGTTCAAAGAAGAAGAAAACACAACCAACCAAACAGAAACTGCCAAACGTTGCTTTTTAAAAAGGTCATGAAGCTACATAATACGTATAAAAAACTGAACAATACAGATCGCCCTTGAGCTGATAACTCAAGGAACTAAAATCTCCCAAGGCATACAGACTGCGGATCAACCGTGGGCTCATGTCTTCGGCAAATCTGCTAGAATTTATTACACCACCCCCACCCCCATTTATTGGTCTTCTTTGATGGCTACTCCTACCCTCTCGAGGAGTACATCAACAAGCCACCCTTCTGCAGTAATTGCAAAGCATGGGGCCACCAAGCCAACAAGTGGAAATTCAATTAAAAATGTATACGAATGTGACACTTGTGGCTGTAGCCACAGTAATAAGTGCACATTTCAGGGCCAAAAATTTGCAAATTGCCATGAATCCCACCACCCCACCTCGAACTCCTGTCCATAGACCAGGAGGGAAAAGGAAATAATTCGCTTTATGGAAGGCTTGTGAACACTTAGGGTTTACTTTTAATTTTCATATTTTTGTTAATGCAGCGTGTGATTTTCCCACAAAAGTCGTCTGTCCCATAAAGTGCACTAAATGTCAGATTTTTAAGCAAGTCGTTTGACTGTACCCGCTGCAACCAATATGAAATTAAATTAAATATTGATTGCAAAGACTTGAGTTGCAAGCGCTACCCAATTTTGCTGAAAACTGCATAAAATTTAGATCGTTAATCTTCGTTTTATTATGGTATTACACAATTATTCCGGTAATTACTTTTCTTCCGGTATTTATTCCAGTAAATACCTTTATTCCGGTATTAATACTGGGAGATACCTTTATTACGGTTCATCTTGTCACCCCACATCACGCGACGTTTAGCTAATTTACAAAAAGGCGACCCTTGATGAATGGATAAGAAGCTTGATCAACAATAGCTATTCATACACACAAATAATAATGCCTGTAAAGCTGAAAAGAATGTCGTTATGAGGTAAATACACCTTTTCAATCTTGTTATGAATTAATAAACGTTGGATGGTGATTAAAGGCTTACTTTTAAGTTGAAGATACTCACACATGATTTTTCTATCGACATTGTAATATTATTGGTGGGGGTATTAAATATTAAAGCTCTTGATTATCAGTAAAATTTCTCTTCGTGACGATAAATGGAGATTACAATAATTTTATATTAAATAGATGATTAGCTTACATTTTTTTCTGGGTTTTTATATTCCTAAATAGAATGGCGAGG
>JAECUM010091058.1:0-29670 GCA_016617855.1 Megalonaias nervosa
TGCCATTTATAGTAATGAGGTCGTTGCACTTTGATGAATGACAATGATGTTGACGGGAAGCAGGAACATGAACACGAATGACGTCATATTTGTGATGTCATGCGCATGCGGTATAGAATTTGGCGCATGGAAGATCTAAATGAAAAATGTGATTCGCGTTCGTGTTCGGCTGTTGCCATTATTCCCCTAGTGTTGAGTAAAGTGACGTCATTGAAACTGGAACGTTTGAGACTATAAATATAGACTTGGGTTTTCCGCAGGTTGTAGCTAGAAATAGATACTAGGTCTAAATGAAAAATGTTATTCGCGTTCGTGTTCAGCTTGTTGCAAGTGTCCAGTACCGTGACGTGATGACACCTGTTCCATTCCTGTTGTTCCCATACAAAATTCCCATTGACACTATAGTAGCCCCGGGTGTGCCATTTGTCCGTATAAATCTTGTCCGTCTATAGTCCCACCCATGTTAAATTTCCCCATGTTAAATTCCCCTTGTCCGTAGGGTACAAAGTAGGGTCCCGTAATGCTAATTCCCATTGTCCGTAGGGTACCCCATGGTGTGCCATTTGTCCGTATATAGTCCCACCCATGTTAAAATTCCCCATGTTAAATTCCCATTGTCGCCAGGGTACAACCCCCCTCCCCCAGTTTTACATAAACGTCTCATTGTCGTTTGGGTATCCCACTACACTACTATTTTCATTTCCTTACTTTGTTGAAATAACTAATGTTTCCAACGTAATTCGAGATATCGCTAAGAAGTAGATTTCTTAAACGATGAAAATAAATACTTACGTGCGTCAAAACTTGTGTTGAAGAAGACGGAGCACGCTGCTGTAATGCGTTTTTGTTTTCGTAAGGTGCAAAAAATCACTCAGATCTTCGAGAAAGCTCATCGCATTTGAGAACGATTAAACCTGCGTTGGTAACATACTCTTTAAAAAAGGGGATTGAAAAGGAGTTAGAACCTAATAGTCACTGATTATATCGTGTGCATAACCCGTACCTAATGACAGTGACGTGTGCATAACGCGATGATGCGATGAAGCGATGAAAATACCATCGCTCCATTGCATCGCTCCGTCGTTCCATCGCTCCATCGCTCCATCGCATCACTTCATCGCACCATCCCATCGCTCCATCGTGTATTATTTCACCGTTGATGGAGCAATGAAGCGATGCGATGTAATAATGAAGCGATGCGATGGAACGCTGTAGCGATGCGATGGTCTGATGGAGCGATGCGATGGAGCGATGGAGCGGTGCGATGAAGTGATGGAGCGATGGTAATTTCAATTCTCCATCGCATCGCTTCATCGCTCCATCGCATCATTGCATTTTGCACATGGAACGAGATTAAACTATAAATCACGTGACTTTTAACCAATTTACAAAATGGCGTCCCTTGGTGAATGGAGAAGAAGCTACTTCAAGAATAATTATTTCTATATGGAAATAGTTTAAAGCTGGAAAGAAATCTGGGCGTGAGATAGGTATATTTTATCAATCATTTCTTTATAAACTAATAAGCTTTCGATGGAGATTGAATGGTTTACATGGAAGTTGAATAAGCTTCCAAATGATTCTTTATTTAGCGGGGGATATGAACCAATTATCTACTTCTGATGATCAATAGATATTGTGTTTCTCACACACATACACGCACACGCACGCACACACACACGCACACATACACACACACTCATATAACCGGAAACCATGAATATGTTGTGAACTTTAAGGCGGAAAGGATAATAGCGGCAAAGTTCTAGGATGTCGAAGAATGTAACAGAGGCTGTTTTCTCGACATGGAATATTCAAAGGGAGTTCAATTATCTCAGTGATATTTCTTGTATTTATTTCAAATTAAATGTCTATATAAAATGTTTCAATTTTGGTACTGCATTACGATATTCACTATTACAGTCTTTTTATTACATGTATGCACTAGTCCTTTGAAAATTTGTGTATTAAGGTGTCTTTTCATTGTGAGATATAGGCTATGTATTCTTGGTTAGAAAAATCATTTAATTGAATTCAACGCTGAATGCATTAGATTATGCCACTCAAAACGTGTCAAATTGTTTGAACAAAATATTAGGTGTGTTGTTTGTAAGGACGTTGTGCTCAGATTTCTGCTGGATCATCATAGGTCATCAAGGTACAGACACTAGAGGAAGACATTGTCTTTTAAATAAGTTGATTTCAATTAGGGGCAAAGGTATGTAGTACATAGTGATGGTTATGTCAAGATTATAAGACATGGATTTGGCATTCGTGGTGCTCTTTGTGGGTAGGATGACTCTTCCCTTGCTACAAATGGATTTTGGTCCCATTGCTGAAGAACACGTATGGTTTGCATTTGAACATCTGAAAACTACTTTTAAACAGAATGGAATCTTGAATATCATTGGAAGGTCCTGGAAGTAATTATTACTTGTTGCAATAATAAATATTTATGCAATCAGTGAAATATAACGCTTCAATTATTTTAAATCTGTTTCAGATGAATGATACGTATCTCTTAAAAGGTTGCAAAGAACTTGTTGCAGCTCATTGATTCTGCGTTACCAAATGGATTCATCAGGAACATGAAACTGACAAGATCATTCATTTCGCCAGTGATTACGATAACATCGACAGCATATTTTTAGTCGTTCTTTTAAAGGGGACGATCATTTGACTATCTTGTCCGTTTTTACATAATTCGCCTATGTGCTCGATCATTACGACCTTACGAACTTGATCAAATACGTACCGAGTGGACCAGTACAGTATGATAATACAGGATAATAAGAGGAGTACATATGGAATAACTGATATGTTGTATCACCCTGAACTGTTTGGTTAGAATGTTGTACCGTTTGTAGTCATGTTTTTTGGCATTCAAGAATGAAATGGTATTACAATATTGAACCGATATTAATTGAAAGTTTAAGTACATGTTGCATAGCATGATAATTCGTATAGAGGCTTGACTTTAATCTTTGATTACTAAACAGATGTTATATAAATGTAACAGATATTACAGCAAATAAATAGCAACTCTATTTATCTAACCTCCATTGATTATGCTTTATATCCGATCTGCCTATTAATTGCCAGTTATAACCGAGCCTTGGCAAGTACTTTATAACTTAGAATTAACTTTTCTGATTGTATATAAACCATAATCCAGGATCTGTAATGGTGCAAAGTGTTGTGGATATTTTCGAAGAACATTCTGCTGTGGTCAGCGAGACAAGTAACCATTAAGACTGACGTATGGGCGAGACCCACAATGAATTAGAAACTTGCTATGTTTAGCCTCTCTTGTTTGGAGACATGAGTGAATCTTAATTAGAGTCCGTTCGGATAACGGCGAGAGAGATCTGTCAACTTAAGGTCAACCAGCGGAAAATGACAAAGGTGAGACAAGCCAGAGCAAAGATTTGGGAAATAGGCGTCATAAAATGATATTCTACATGATTAGTTATTAATAAAATCGGAATAGAGAGAAATATTCTGACTTAGATGGATTGGTAAAATTTAGGCGGTTAGAGGAGGTTAATCTTGATAGGTTAAGCTAAACTAGGGTGTGTGTTCAATGTGTAAAGTTATTTCCCCTTCGAAATTTGCTAGTCCAAGTTGTTCTGTCGAAAGGGAAGTCTTGGGGACTCCGATGGAATTAACAAATTTTTTGTTTCTCGTTTCATAAATCGCTCAAGAGACATGGCTCTTAAAGAGCGAGTCACGAAAGGGCAAAACTATTAGTCTCAATCACATACAATATGTTCATTGATGTAAGTCTGTAATTACTTGTTAAATTTATTCATTGTAAATTCATTCTTCAATTTTGTCTTGAGTTCAGATGTTAATAGTGCATTCGTCTTTAATGTTATATGGTTCGTGTATTGATACTAATTCTAGGAGCTAAATTCTGACTTGCCTTAGAAAATTAGGCTGATTATTTTCGCGAGGAGAATTTCTTAAAAGTCTGAATTGCGTCTGTGAACTCAAATCCACCGTTTAGCTTAGCCGGCCATGATTACTTTGTTCAACCGCCAATAATTGTATCACTCCAATCAAAGTTATAATTATTCTCCAATGATTATTCTGGAAACTATCATTTTATGACACATGTTTCAAATGCCCGAAGATTTCCTAAAATTTGCTCTGGTTTGTCTCAGTTCTCGTCATTTTCCGCTTTAACCTCACGGTAACATTGGCCTCTTCCATGTGTATGGCCGTCATCAACGGACTCTAATTAAAATTCAAGTCATGCCCAAAAACAGAGCAGATCCCATCCCTCGCAGTCGACAATTTATTGCGAGCCCAGCCCATATGTCAATCTTAATATTTACGTGGCACGATGAAAACAACAGAATGTACTGCAAAATTATCTCTTAAAAATGTGCACCGTTACATACTATTTGAGGTCTAATACATAATACCGCATTTTTTTATTTCACTTTCTATTGTAGGGAAATAAATTATTTGTTGAATTCTACAGCACTTGTTGGTTTATGCTCTTGTATGTTACTTAGTTTAAGATTATCGAGACGTAAGAGAAGAAGACCACTGACGAGGTGGCACTTATGTGAATCAGCTTCTTTTTTCTACATAAAAAACGGTCCTTTTCAGGGCCACTATCATCACTAGAAAAGATATATATTCGTCATTTTTACAGTTAATTTTCGTTTGTATGTTTAAGTATGTTTGTGTATGTCTGTAATGTTGATAAGCAAAACTAAAAGCCGGTTTAACCCCTTCTCTTGCGATAGTATGTTTTATGTACAGGTGATTCGTATATGTAGTATAATTACTTGTGTGGTAGATTTTAAATTCTTTTTTTATTTTATTTTTTGTTTCATTACATTTTATCATAATGATTATTTTCACGGGATTTGATATTTTTTTTTAAAATAGCAGTCTGATTAGAACGTAAAAGTATGACTTAATCACTATTTTTAGCTCACTTTGGTAAATAGATTTTGTAGACACTAAGCGAAAATGATTGGCTATTACCAAGGTCATTTTCGACCCACGTGGTAGCTGAATTATAAACAGCCTTTCTTTTTTATTTCTGCAGCGTGAGAATCTCATTCTTAGATAGGGCTGTTCTTGCCTAATTGTTAAAAAGGTATTTTTTGTTTTTTTTTACTGTTCAAATTAGTAGTTACCTAACCCGTCACGTGATCCACTATGTGATCTAAAATCGCGGCTTAAAACAGCCAATTGATAGTAGATTAATTCAGTCGTATTCCTACTTCTATAGAGCTCAAGGTGTGTTCTTGTTGATGTCAGATTGTTTTGAAGTTCATCTATTTTTTGGAATTTAATAATGTATTCTCTAGAAAACTACACAAGTGTTTTTCTTTATGAAAATTTTGGAAGAAAGATATTCAGTGGAAATTTATTCTGAGATTCTAAACAGAACATTGTAAATTGTGTTTCAACGAGGAATTGTTGCCATCAGTGCAACGACCTCATCTGACGTCATCGTCTTCCATATTGGAACTGTATAGAGATTCGAACCTGGGTTCCATTAGAAGTGTTTAGTGATAGGACTTATATTTTTCAATTCTAGGATTAATATTTGGATTATATTCACAAACCGTAAGTCCTATTGCATAGTTTTACCTTGTTTTCTAGGGAAATAAATTATTTTGTTAAAATTTACAAAGCTTGTTGATTTCACTCTTTTCTTTTGTTACATTTGTACGAGCCTATACGTAACACCGGTAATTTAGTGTATATACAAAAACTTCCTACCATTGTGTGTGATACAATGTGTTTGCTTTTTTAATAGTAAGAGTATGTATTTCATCTCTCACTTTTTACATCCTATCCCTCTTCTTTTGTGTTTAATATATGTAAGCATAGATTGCATGCATATAACAAACTCCTACCCTTTTCGTTGTTGTATAATATATGTTGTGTGTGTTTGGATAGTAATACAATAACGGATACTGGATTGTACATGTGGCGTATTTGGATTTTAGATGAAAAATTGGGTGTTTGATTGTATAGGTGATGTTTTTGGACAGTAATCAAAATGGCTGGTGCTTGATTGTATAGGTGGTGTGTTAGGATTGCATATCCAATTTTAACAGTATCATTCCAATATGACCCTATAAAAACTGAGGACCCTATATTACCATCCTCATATTAACCTTTGGGCTATTTTAACATAGGATTTCCTGTGTGACTACATATGGTCTCCAGAATGTTAACTTACGTGCTAAGGTTAATTCCAATATGATCCCAAATCACCTCATATTATTACTTCCAAGAACTCTGCCGGTACGCATCAGTTCCATCAGAATTAATTGAATTTCACAACTGCAATAACTACAAATAGTATATGCTTAATTTTACTAACAACTTACTTAAATATCATTTACCTAACATCCTAATTATATCACTGATATAGATATCTAGATCATTCATAGATATTCCTAAATGGAAAAAAGCAACACAGGTGAGTAAGTGTAGGTATTCTGTGCAAGTATGCCAGTGTGGAGTTACATTTTCCCCTTAACTTGTAACTATGCAACGAGCAGCGGGGGGGGGGGGTACAGACCGATGGCGACAAACTTTTTTAGGGAGCCCCCGTTTTGCAAAGTGGAGACTAAAAAAATATGTTGTTTTAGCCAAGTGGTGTTAACTCATTAAAGTATCCAAAGGCCAATGAGTGTACGCTACCGATTTATTTTCGCCGGGGGGGGGGGGCGACCACAACAAAAATGGCGGCCGAACTCAAGAGCGAATCTCACATATTGCCCAAAAAAGGATTCAGTGAAAAAGTCAACAGTTTACCAGAACAAGAAAGGATACCACAGTAATGAACATAAACTCCTTATCAGCTGCAGCAATTCAAAACCCATAAACTTAAGCACCAAAAGCATTGCGTCGGCCTTGACTAGCATCCACTCAGCTGCCTTTGAAATCAAAAGACCGAAAACACAATACGTAATAGTGAGATGCAGCACCCTTACACAGGTAGCTAAATATATGGAGATTCAGCAGATTGGACAAATCAAAATATATGTAACAAGGCACAATGCACCGAAATCTAACTCAGATATCCAGGAGAAAACAGCAACAAGAAATACCAATGTTCAAAGAAGAAGAAAACACAACCAACCAAACAGAAACTGCCAAACGTTGCTTTTTAAAAGGTCATGAAGCTACATAATACGTATAAAAAACTGAACAATACAGATCGCCCTTGAGCTGATAACTCAAGGAACTAAAATCTCCCAAGGCATACAGACTGCGGATCAACCGTGGGCTCATGTCTTCGGCAAATCTGCTAGAATTTATTACACCACCCCCACCCCCATTTATTGGTCTTCTTTGATGGCTACTCCTACCCTCTCGAGGAGTACATCAACAAGCCACCCTTCTGCAGTAATTGCAAAGTATGGGGCCACCAAGCCAACAAGTGCAAATTCAATTAAAAATGTATACGAATGTGACACTTGTGGCTGTAGCCACAGTAATAAGTGCACATTTCAGGGCCAAAAATTTGCAAATTGCCATGAATCCCACCACCCCACCTCGAACTCCTGTCCATAGACCAGGAGGGAAAAGGAAATAATTCGCTTTATGGAAGGCTTGTGAACACTTAGGGTTTACTTTTAATTTTCATATTTTTGTTAATGCAGCGTGTGATTTTCCCACAAAAGTCGTCTGTCCCATAAAGTGCACTAAATGTCAGATTTTTAAGCAAGTCGTTTGACTGTACCCGCTGCAACCAATATGAAATTAAATTAAATATTGATTGCAAAGACTTGAGTTGCAAGCGCTACCCAATTTTGCTGAAAACTGCATAAAATTTAGATCTTTAATCTTCGTTTTATTATGGTATTACACAATTATTCCGGTAATTACTTTTCTTCCGGTATTTATTCCAGTAAATACCTTTATTCCGGTATTAATACTGGGAGATACCTTTATTACGGTTCATCTTGTCACCCCACATCACGCGACGTTTAGCTAATTTACAAAAAGGCGACCCTTGATGAATGGATAAGAAGCTTGATCAACAATAGCTATTCATACACACAAATAATAATGCCTGTAAAGCTGAAAAGAATGTCGTTATGAGGTAAATACACCTTTTCAATCTTGTTATGAATTAATAAACGTTGGATGGTGATTAAAGGCTTACTTTTAAGTTGAAGATACTCACACATGATTTTTCTATCGACATTGTAATATTATTGGTGGGGGTATTAAATATTAAAGCTCTTGATTATCAGTAAAATTTCTCTTCGTGACGATAAATGGAGATTACAATAATTTTATATTAAATAGATGATTAGCTTACATTTTTTTCGGGGTTTTATATTCCTAAATAGAATGGCGAGGTGGGGGGTGGGGTGTTAACATTTGAAGACGAGAGCGAAAAGATCTATTTAGTGACATATAAATGGGCTCTTAATTCACCAAATTTCTTTTTCCCAGCTCGCATAAATAGTGACCGTTTGCCATCAGGTGTCTGTTCATCCGTCCACACTTTGTTTTCGCAGGATAACTTTAGTTTTAAGTAATGTACACTTATGAGACTTGGTGGATAGGTTCCTCTTCAAGTAATATAGACTCGTGTTGATATTTGGTATACTTGGGCACAGAAGTCAGAAGTCATCCGGGCCTTGAAGGTGGATGGTGGGGTACTCGAGATGACGGGACTAACTTTCCTTTCCTAATTTTGCAACAACTTTTCTATGTGTTTAGGTAATGAGTCGAGTCCGCTGAGGATATGGGTATAAGCTACACTTTTCAACAGTTATCGCCATTTCAAGCGGCATCTTCCGCGACTTGGATTAAGAAGACGAGGAAACTTCAACGAATATAATGTAAAGCGAGCACTTCGGGTAGTTCTGTCTTTATTAGAATTCACCTTGTAGAAAGGTATCTCAGTAGTTTTTAAAATCTATGTATCATTTAAAGCTATGCACTATAACGTCGTTGAGCAGCTGGGGGGGGGGGACAAAACTCCCCAAAATGGCGATCTAATTTTTGGGGAGCCCCTCATCAAGGCCCCGTTTTGCAAAGTGGGTGCTAAAAAAAATTTGTTGTACCAAGTAGTGTTGGTTCATTAGGCTATCCAATGGCCAATGAGAGTACGCTACCGATTTTTTTTTTTCGGGGAGGGGTGGGGAGACCCAACAAAATGGCGGCCGAAAAATGTATCTGACCTAAAAAAACACAGCAAAAGGATGTGCCCGCGACCAGGTTGAATGACGCTGGATATCTGTTAAATCTTAGGTAATTCTTATATTTTTCTCTGTCCATTTCAATTGTTGGATTGCTAAGTGTGAAAGAAGCTTTGTGGTTTGTTAATTTGTCTCCATTATATGTTGAGCAACACAATTTAGCGAGCCTGTTTTCATCGGAGCAAGAGCATCTGTCTGGTTCATTTACACGATAAATTACGTAAACAACAGCAGACACTGGATATGCGTTATTGTAATAAGGTTTGTAGATTCCGGTGAAAATACCTGTTTTTGAATTTGTATTTATCGTGTCGACATTGTTATGTCGACGTGATTCTTTAACAGGGTCTAGTTTATCACGAATAATCCGAGTCGGATCATCTTCGCTAATATGTTCGACAATAAATTTTATTCTGAATAAGTTGTTGTTGTTGTTTAAGGGTTTAGCGCCATTTTTGAGCACAAGATAGGCTATACATGGCGGCCAGTATAAATGGTGGAGGAAGAATCCTGGAAAACCCCGGGAAGAACCACCGACCCACAAAAGGCTACTGGCAAGTTTTCTCGCGTACTCACATTGACCGAACCCGAGACTCGAATCCACGGAGACAGAGGTGAGACGGCAGTGATCCGTAACGGTGAGCTCTTTATACCACTCGGTCACTCGGGCCCCTTCTGAATCTGTACTAGCTGTCATGAACAAGATTATTAATAATAGTAGCCGCTCGTTTGTCATTCATTGTGGAATCAATAAATGTTCCATCGCCATCTATTTTAAATGTTGGAAAAACATGAGCGGCACCATCGTTGATAAATTTTTTCTTCGCCATTTTGATAAAATCATGCAGCTGTAGTTGAAACTGTGGCTGTTTCTTATCGTTGGTTAATCTGTCAAAGTCGAACTTGGTGATGTACTCTGGTTCTATCGCCGATAAACTTTTTCGTTCTCGTTTAAACAAATTATCTCTTCTCTTCTCTGGTTCGATTTGTTTTAATCTCTCAATTTCACTCTCGGTTAATAACGATTTTATCTCGTTCTGTAATTTTTCTTGTGCGATTTCTGACCTTGGGAAAGCTGGTTTTATTATACTAAAATACTCTTCTTGCATTTGTTTTGCAATAGTAGATTTAGTCATCTACATAATTAGGAAAAGTATTATCTTCAATTGGACTTTATCCAATAATATAATATGCATTAGGCAAAAAGTAGTTGTCGCTGGATCATGATCGGATCAGTAAGTCCTTGTGGAAACAATTGTTGTGGAGAATACTGTGGATATCACATGGCCAGTGTTCGCCGTGGCAGTACTGGACCACAACCATATCTGAATTATGGTGTGAGGGGTAATGGAAAGAACCAGTTATGTGTGTCTTGCGGCGAACGAAAATATTGTGCGCTTAAACGATATTACGAGAAACAAATTGCCTCTGATGACATCAGAATAAAATACGCACAAGATTATCTCGAGAATTATTCCTCTGCTGAAAAATAATGTTATGTTAGAAGAAGAGAAATTTATATAAATGGAACAAATTGAGAAAGAGATTTGTCTTGATTAAGATGTCATACGATCTATGATAAATATGAAGCAAGCAGAGCCGGAGTTGTAAGACATTGTGGTATTAAAAAAAACAATCGGTAAAGTCATCAATATACGAGTAGTGAGTGGGAGCATTATAGCGACAATGGGATATCCATGTTAAAAAAGGGTCCCCGCACTATAGAGACAACAGGAATTTAACATGAGGAATTTTAGCATGGGTGGGACTATAGAGCCACAAGGGATTGGGCCTGTCTAGCGATAAGAGGAATTTAACAGGGAGTGACGTCACCGAACTGGACACTGGGGAAACAATGGCAACAATTTTGCAAGTGGCTGACTTTAATCGGACGGAAGAGTGTGATAAGGGGTTACGCGTTATTCTCACCCATGCGGCAGAGAAATCTAGCTGTTTCGCTAACCTTACTTTTCTTATCTCACTCTAGTCATCTCAGACCAGTCGTCTCAGTCAAGGTGTCCACGCGCTCAGAACTACTTTTAAAAAAGAAACCCTTGTTGTTTTCCGCTGTGCCTGACGTAGTTGTGCTAAAATGAAACAACACCAACAACAAATATATAACTAAAACATAGTAACTTAAGGTCAATCCATCTTTGAGAACACACCATACCAAAACATTTCGAGAGAGACAAAGACATACACGCAGACGATGTCGATCTTTTGATATTACGCTAGTTTGTTCCACACAGCATGGTCAATTTTATCTTATATGCAGGCCTAGCTCAGTACATGTTCATGTCAGAGCCATGAAATGTAGCTAATGCTATCTAACTAGTTTTAAATACTTCGTGTGAAACAAATTATATACTGTTAGATTCATTTAATGACGCTGACCTGAAAATTGACTGTGCTACATATATGATACAATTCTCAATGCTATGTGAAATGAACTATGACAGAAAGCTCTGATCTATGCACAAAGTCTTATAAACCTATACACTTCATAGCCTCCCAACTATCTTAACAACTGAAGAAAACTTAGTAACAGCCAGAAATGTGTTATGTTAAACATGCTTTATTCTAATTTTGTTAAGCATCTCCATTGTACCCATGTTGAACAAAAAATGTACGTACAATTCTTAATGACAAATAATACACTTACCAGCTAGAAGGAATCCGTCAGCACATTAATCCATAAGCATATTTCACTGTAGCATTTGCCATATTTCCAAGACAGAAAAATAAATTTTCAAAGAATCTGTGAACTTGAAAGTTTAGCACATAGTTATCCGCTAGGGTCCGTATTTGGAGGGTTTTATACACCGGGGTAATTTTACAATCAATGTTAAGGACAACACAAGCATGTTACAAACATTTTCACCTCCTCCTAAGCAAAGAAGAGTTATATACGATAGTGACACAGATCTCTAATTACCCATGAATAATCTAATGCAACATGTTACTCTTCGTTACAGCTTGTACTTGTACTTGTACAGTACAGCTGAGTACCCAGTATCGTTTCATTATTTACAATATAACTTTTCAAAATGGGAACTGATGAAAATGAAACAGTTTCTTGTAATAAATATTAATTATATATTGTTAATTTCATATAAAGTCCATATATTAAATGTGATAATACCTCCTTACTATGCGATGTTTTATGTTGTTATTTTTCTTTGATAACGCGTATAAACTGTGTACTTCGGATGCAACGGTCACACCACAGCCCTCATTAACATATTTGTATTAATGATCCGCATGTAAACATTTTGACGTGAAGTATATTACACTAGTGAAGAGTTCTTTTTTACTTTAAATGGAAATATTGGGTGAGAAAAATAATCTGCGTTGGAATTTAAACCGAGACAAGCAAATCCCAGTCTCGCGGTTACATTATATGTCTCCCGACGAGGCAAGCCCTGAGATCGACAGAGAGAGACGGCAGTGCGAAATGTTGATATAATAGTTATCCTCAGTCAAAACGTGTATAACTTATGTTGTATTGCTTAACGGATCAGATTTATGGTAATGCTTTCACTGACCACAAGGGGCCTATATGATTGCACAATCAACTACATGATCCGTTAGTCCATCGGTGTAAATTTCGACATAGTCTTTGTAAGAGTTGTCAATTATTGTTAAGATTTTGTATCTTATCTCTAGCGGGTGGTCTTGCTTGGAGCCAAAGGTTGTTGCTAGAAAGTTTATAATGGTTTTCTTTGCATGTACATGGGTTGGGTCTGGGTGTTTGATGATTTCTGCCTGAAGTCTATCAATATTTAATTCCTTACTTAGTTGACGTATCTTCTTTCCAGAGGGTGGGTTCGGAACAAGTCTCTTACTAAATGGGACATTGCATCTATTGATGATATCTCTCTTTGAATGGAAGGGAACATGTACTGAGACTCTCGCTGCATATCTTAATATCAATGCTCTTCTTAGTACGAATGGTGTTTCACCTGTGAGGATCTACAATTCTTCTTTATAAGAGTTTGTTAGGGAACCTGTACATATACGTAACGCCTTGGATTGGATTATGTCTGATTGTTTAAGGAGGGTTTGTTTGGCTGAGGCGTAGATCTGGCACCCATAGTCCAGTTTCGACTTAATTAATTCCCGGTAAAGCATTAAAAGTGTGTCCTGATAAGCTCCCCTTTTCAGACCTTTAATGTTTTTAAGAAGGTTAAGGTCGCTACTACATTTCCGGACTAATTCTGTAATGTGGTGGTTCCATGCAAGGTGTTGGTCGAAGTGCATACTCAAGAATTTGGCTACTTCTCAAATTTAATAAGTTTGCCTTGTATGTATGGGGGGGGGGGTCTCTCATGTACTTGGGTTTAGAGGAGAATAAGACTACTGTTGTTTTCCCTTTTGATAGTTTAAATCCCGATCTATCTGCCCATTTACCGATTTTTGTTAAATTGGATTGTAAATCAACGATGAGTTGTTGGCTGGATGGATTACCCGCTTTCCATCTGCCACTGTCGTCAGCAAACTGCGATAAGTCAATTTTGCTAAGATCGACAGCATGTTCTAAGTTGTTGATCTTAATGTTGAAAAGGGTTGGGCTTAAAACACTTACTTGGGGGGTGTCGTTCTCGAGTTCATAAGTTTCTGAGTATTGGTCCCCTATTCTGGTTCTGATCTGTCGTCCTTTTAGGAAATTATGGAACCATTTGTGCATATGGCCATTAATATCGTAATGGTTTAGTTTGGCGATAAGTCTGTCAGTCCAAACTAGGTCAAAGGCTTTCTCTAGGTTACGAAAAATTGCTATGAGATGTCGATCATATTTTCGTTTAGCATTAAATGCTTGTTTCATGCGTGATTCAAGCCTCAATAGTTGGTCCGATGTCGATTTGTTTGCTACGGAAAACACTCTGGTTTTTTTGAGAACAGGTTGTTGTTTTCCAGATGATGTTTTATTCCCTTGTTGAACATAGTATCCATTACCTTGCATATAGTGTCAGTGGATGAGATTGGTCTGTATGATGATAGTTATGTGGGGTCTTTTCAGGCGTTTGGGATTGAGATAACTATAGCTTGTTTCCATTTTGTAGGGATCTGTCCTGTTTTCCATGATTGAATTATCAGATTTAGCAAGATGCCTTCAATTTTTGGAGGGATGTGTTATATATGTCATACCCTAAATTATCCTCTCCTTTTGAGGTTGATTTTTGCTACGAAGCCCCCACTTTGTTGGGGGTGGGTTGTAGATTGACGGATTGCACCTTCATACAAAGTGTCCGATTTATTGGGTTATCGTTGTCTAGAGGGTGATCGCTTTCTTTGTTATTGCCCGGATCGAGTAAATATCAATATAAAGTGTGAAACCTATTGGTAAAATAGATAGAGATCTGAGCAGATATATAAAATAGAATGACACGAGCCCCCGTACATGAAAATAACAATTTAATCAATTACATAGACAACCGTGACAATGCATTACATTAGGAAGATACACTTCGTTTTGGAATAAATCATTCACCGAATTTCAAAACACAGATATACTTATATAAATAGCCGATCTGTTTTAAATGATAGAATTAGTTCATCATAGAATTGAGTGAACAATCGAAGTCATTGTCTTGTACAACTTCATAACCTGATTATTTCCCTTTCATTGCAATTTGACTGTGGCTGTCCTTCTTGGTCCTTTTTGCTTTTCTTTTCTCTTCTCCAAACTCTCTATTGTCTCGCCTCTTTCGGCCCTCGAACTTTGTGTGGGTAGGTGGATATGTAAGTACGTGATAAATAGATACTTCGATAGGTAGGTACGTGGATACGTCCTGTGGAGCTATTTCACCTTCCAAAATAAACAAAGAAGCAACCTAAATCTTCTGTCAGATATTCTACTGGGAATAGATCATTACTCCCCTCTCGTTATTTCAGATATCGTCCTATCGGAATTCAATCAGATACTAAAGGCTATCTGGTCAAGCTAAACATGGCAGGCCATCACAATCCTAGTTTCATAAGATTAATGTATTTCCTAACGGCTATTTCAACCTGACTCACATTATCATCACCCGAACATAACAGTTCCGTTCTCGTCTCAATTGCACGTTATTTCTAGCGAATACACACATGCAAGTCTCTAGCATATATAAAATCTCACTTCATGGCTTAACAACGTTAATTTCAGTCAATACGCACTCAAGTCTTTATCATACGTGAAGTCATCTAAGGTCGGTGAATTCACATGGATTCTCGTAACTCATATCAACTAAGGTAAGGCATGAATTCTTAGATACATATTTTCCTATAACAATCAAGACAACACATTCAAACAATTCGTCAAACTTATATAAAAGAATATCATTGTACGGATTCAGATAGATGAACTCACACAGTTGCATTCATATCAAGAAAAAATTGATCTACGAATTTAAACAAATAAATTCATGCAAATATAAGCAAATAAATCAAACAAATCCTTATATTGATATCAACGAATTACACGAGATTGTCGCAAAATACCTTGTGCTTTCAAGCTTCGCTCGCTTCTACCGCCAAAATGGTGTCCGTCGTCTTTCCAGACATCCGATCCCTTGGATAATTATTTTACTAGTGAATTTCCTCTAAATTCAAACTCGGAGTCTTCTTCATTTGTTTTCTCTTGCAGAAAGCGTAGACTGACTAAACTTTTGCGATCGGACATAATAAAACCAGGAATTTCGTGTGGGAATCACGTCCATCATTTAGCGTAACCAATCCGGATTAAATGTATCTCCCGTCTTTTATAACTAGGCGCCAAAATTGTAGTCTGCGGGACCTCGAGATTCCCAAATAACTGATTCTGGAAAATCTCAAATCTGACAATTCCGATGCAAGATCGTAGTTAACCCTATCCTCCCAGTCTGTCTGACGAATAAACGAATACTTAATTACGAATCACTCCTCTCATGACACGGACATTACAAATCCGTGCATTATGGCTATTTAAGACACCACGGTCCCCATAAATCTAATTAATCGTTCACCTACCCAAATTAATGTGCTCTTCATAGATCGACAGAAATTTGCACCGTTACAATTCTTTTGTCCCTAATAGCTATTTTCTATTCTTCAATGGAAAAATCAGCATTAAGTGGGGTCTATTTGGTATCCAAGTCTGTGAGGAAATGGGGGTATTTATACTATACGATTCTTTGGTGTGCTTGGAGTTGAGCCGAGTGATTATTATTTGTGCTTATTCCTGCAAGATGGTTTACTTGATGGTTAGCTTTTTCTTTAGTGCTTGTCATTCTTGGGATATTGGGCATGCTCTTAGCGCTGTTGCCTCTCATGTTTCATCTGACTCCAGACCTGCTTGGAATTGCATTTTTCTTTAAGGTCAAGGGTTGAGCAGTATGTATGCCATGTTTTCGTTCCTTTGAGGATAACAGGCTTAGTTTATGTTATCCTTAGATTTGTATTCTAGGTAGTTTGTTGATTTGCCGGTGTACCGAATTTTGTTCAGGGCATTTTTCATCTCTATAATTACGTTTTTGCATTCATCATTCCACCATGGGCTGGACGGATTTGCAATCGAATTGTTACCTTTTCCTGTTTTGGGGATGACACGTAACATTTTAATACCTTATGTTCATTGACTATATGTCGCCTATATGTTCTTTTGGGAATTCTAATGATTCATTTTGCTTTATGCATTATTAATTGCTAATAATATTTGTTAAGTGACACTCTAAAGATTACATAAGAAATATTCAAACAGATTATTTGAATTTAACTTTGCACAACATATCTTAACATGATTACATATCTGACATGAACAAATATCCATATATTTTAGAATGTTTGGGATAAAAAGTTGACATTCAGCTCATCACATAGGCTGACATTGTAAAATATAGTGAATCTGCAAGGCACAGTTCTGGGTGTGTGCACTTCAGATATCACAAAATGTTATTTTCATCATGAATGTGCCTATGTATCATACCATATTTCAATTTAGTACTTTGACAGAGTGCGGTATTGTAGCATCAGCTGATACCTTATTCCACTGAATCATTGAGCTTAATAGCTAGAACCAACACTCTTAAAATACACTCAAAATGTCTAAACACGTCATTTGAATCATGTTTGCATATTTGATTTTAACAAGTACATTGTATATGTTCCACACATGCAAATGTCCATCCTTGTTTACGAGTTGGGGATCAGAATTTCACATTTGGTTGATGATATAGAATCTATTAGTACCTATAGTTGATCTGTGTGGCCACATCTGGCTGTATTCACTTGCAATATCTAAAAGTGTTACTTTCCTTATGAATAAGATTGCTTACAGTAATATATTTTATTTTAGTACATTGTCACTTGACTTTCCTGTATACTGGTACGTACTAATGTTTGCATCAATGATTAAACCTCGCGGTTCTAACATTGCCTTAAACTTTATGATCCATACTCAAATTGATTAGTTGTTTAACATGTAACTGGCTAAATATTCTGCTAGAAACATCATATATGTTTAGGATGCATTTATCACTTTAATAAATGTCCATTGCTTCACATTTCTGAGTGTCACTCTGTCAAGTTGACTATTTGTTTCCCCATTTAAATCACCATATCTAACACAATGTAAATTTGCCTACATCTTCCTGTTTTCTAGAATTAAGTGAAACATGTTACACATTTTCAGGTCTAGGCTGGTATCTGGAACAAAGTGTTAGAGTTGGATCAGTTTGGAAGCTCTCCAATAGTCCGGTGGTGATAAGAAGATCTCATATGGACATGTGCAGTGTACTGCCATACATGACCAAGATTAGTTCATATCGGCACACTGATATACAGCAACTCAAAGAATTGGCTTAGATCTTCATTAGAGAAATTGCACCATTATTCAATAATGTAGATCCTCCCTGAAATTGTTTTCCTATCACATGGTTGTCTTTTGTAGTTATCAACACTGAAATGGAATGCATTTTGGCTATTAAACATGATAGTGGTCCCATCAAAACATTAAATTTGAGTACGCAATTAGTTATTCAATCAACTACTAAGTACCTGACACAATAAATGTGGATCATAGCACATGTCATTATTTCTTTAGTGCGTAGACCTATATGCATCTGGACAGGCATATTGCAATTTGCTGCCGAAACGACTGTTATCTATCATGATTCATTACCCCTGCGAAAAATGGTATCAGTTGTACAGACCCAAACTACCATTTGTTTTAAATACCATTCATTAATCAATTTTCCTGT
The DNA here is from genome assembly GCA_016617855.1 of Megalonaias nervosa. Classification (NCBI taxonomy): domain Eukaryota; kingdom Metazoa; phylum Mollusca; class Bivalvia; order Unionida; family Unionidae; genus Megalonaias; species Megalonaias nervosa. The sequence continues at coordinate 18,422 of JAECUM010091058.1, forward strand.
CTAAAATTTGTCAAATTGAATTTTATAACTTCTATGAAACTTTAATTTTTCAATGAAATTTAGTATTTAAAATTTAAATGTTTATCTAAATTTCCATTAAAATTTAATGTATCAATATTTTTACATTTCAAAGAACTTTTCAGACAGGCCTTATCATGTATTGCAATTAGGTTTTTACTACATTGAAAAACTCCTATAATTAAGAAAGATACAGCAAATTTAGTTTTGGTTTCTCAAGGACACTTGTACCACAACTTGCACTCTGTGCAACACCAGCACTACACACTTACTGACAGCTCTCATATGACTTGTTTGCAAGGAAATTCCCAAAGGCTTCATATATGAAGTTGAGATAGGTGTCGCAAGCAAACATTAAAGTTTAATTAAAAAATTGGGCCTGTCAGGAATCAGGCCACAATTAATAATTCCGGTTCAGTACCCATGCATGTAGTCCCAGTCTATTTTTAGAGCATTTTTGTCCTGTCGCCGTTTGGCGGTGATACAAGAGTTAGATTTAGGCACTCTTAGTATGGATTTAAAGGCCAGTGTTTATTCTTTACAAATATGAGTGAACTCTGTGTTCCGTTGCACGTAGGTTTGTTTACCGTCAAGCCTTTCAAAAACAATGCCCGTCAACTTTTGAAAAGATCTTCACTGTGAAGGTATCTTTGAAGGTTTTTTAGCTTAAAATATGATTTGTATTGATTGTCACACAGAGGAAAGTTCAGTACTGAGAAAGAAATGTTCAGAATACATAGTAACATTAATTGTGTTCTATGGCCTGTCAGTGCAGTATTTGAGAAAAGTTTAAATTGGTATAAAATATATAAAATTTTCTGGTAATGGGTGCATGGTATGGTACTATCATCTTTTGATGAAATTGGTTTTGATTTGATGTTGTCAGTTCTGTTAGTTGACTGCTTCTCTCAATATGCCTTCGTCATCGCTGCACAGGAAGGTGTTATGTCGTCTCAAGTCTTGGTAGGTGTGTACGGAACTGACTGACGACGATCGAGTGGTTTCCTATGTAGTCAGTGTTTTGCGACTCCTGATGTAAGGGGATCGAACCTTAAAAAAGATTCATACGCTCCCCCGAGAATGTGCATTGTTATCACATACTTTGCATACATGTCGCTAACAGTAGAATTTATACTACTACGCGCAAACGTAGTAATTAATTGCCACCCCGCTAGCAGGGTCGCATTTATTTCTCCTTTGATCGGCGGGTAAACGCCTTTATTGGTCTCTGGCCTTTTTCCCCCGTTGGATCTTGACCCACATCATATCGTTACTATAATCAAGACGTAGTCGCGTCCATGTACATAGTCATGTTACGCATAAGCAACACAACGCCATTAATGCGCTTCCCTCTCTTGGCCTCTCCCTTTGTGGCTTTCAACATTCTACGTTATAGGTGATGCACATATCTCCATTTTTCCCCAACAATGAGCACGGCATGTATCATACGCCCTCGTCGCAAAGGTATATTTAGTGCAATAAGTTGTAGTGAAGCACACTAATTCAATCTGTCTCTGTCACTGGTTCAGGTGACCTAATGGTTAGAGCATCCGCCTCAGATGCGGGAGGTCGTGGGTTCGAACCCCGGAAGAGTCATACTAAAGACTTACAAAAATTGTACTAACAGCTGCCTCACATGGCGCTCAGCATTAAGAGGTTAGTGTTAGGACTGGTCGACCTGGTATCAGGATAATGTGACTAGGTGGGGCATCATGCTACATGTCTGCGGCATGATGCCCCAGTGCTAGACATCACTATATCCTGCCGCACTGCAGACATCGTAGCGATATGACTGATAAATGTTAAAGCTACGTTAAAAATTCCAAATCACACACACACACACACACACACACACACACACACACACACACACACACACACTCAGTGGCACACTAGCACTTTTTAAAAATTAATCAATTACTATCGGGCTCACACTAATACAATTGTTAAATGGTACACTATCACAGATTAATATATTGATTACAATAGTATGGAACACAATACATGATGTTCACGTCTATTTAAAGAAAATTTATTTTTTACCAAACTAAATACAAAAAGAAAAGACGAGTCGTTCTTGCAAATACATATTTGCTCATTTTGTTATAATGTACTACATAGATGACCAAACTATATGCACATTGGAGATGATTCCCTTCGATCTTGTACGTTATGGGATCTACTTGTCGTGTTCAAATGATGTGGACCTTTGTGGAAACTTTCCGACAAAATATATGTCATCAAGTAAAGTTTAAAACACAAAAACATACAGCTACCCCGACATTTTCAACAACAAAATGTGTGACTTTTTATAACGATCATGTGCATTTAGATAAGACAATTGTTATGTTTCAAATAACCAGACTACAAAGATGTCTAGATTCACCTGATAACAAATGTATCAGGAAATTATCAACTTACACTTTACTTTATTGAATGGCAATATGGACAATATTTTGGAGATGGCTTTAAAATAACTCTTTGAAATACATTTCAAACTTGCTGTAAAAGAAAGCAATATAATTGTTCATCCAATAACACAAACAGGTTTCATTCTATACAGTTTTCAAAGTCTTCTTGAAGGGAAGAATTGCCCATTCATGTAACATTCTATGACCTTCAACATGGCTTCAGTGTCGTATATATCCGTTAGAGTCAATTTGCAACACTAAAATGACCAATAACATCTTCAAGTGTCAAAGGCAAAAGCAACCCACAAGCTGGTTACTTTTTGCAACTCTATGTATCATAGCTTGATATTGCTTGCAAATGTTGATGGTTCCTTCACACGGTACTACAATTTTATGCTTTGGCAATACTAATGATTAAAAAGCGTGTGCTTTTTATCACCTGGCAGATGAAAATAAAAATACCAGCTTCTAACAGTTTCCAAACAAACTATTGTTCCCTGGTTAAAATTGTTTTAAATATGTTCGTATCATCAAGCCTTGGCAGAATATTTTAAGAAAAATGGAAGAATTTAAATTTATTTGTACCTTAATCATTAATTCAACCATGAAAATATTTCCAACATGCAGTAGCTAGAAATTACACAAAATACATACAAAATCGCATTCCTATCTTAATGTGTATGATTTATGCACCATATAAAATGTTACTCTTATTGATCTTCCGAGTGTAAAACGAGATACAACAAAATAATTAGAAAAATATTTACAAATCCTATCTTGGAATTCAATGACAAACATTTCCTTGAGATCCGACGAATGAGCAAGTGTACTAATCTCAATAGGTATGTTACTCTCTGATAACCAGCGTTCTTTATAAACAATATTTAATAACGATAAATTCTGTATTCTGTGATATATAGTCAACTCTAATTGCAACACATCATTCAAAAGCAGATTTAGATATTTCAAGTTCTACATAAAGCGAAAAACAGCAGTCCAGCCCGGATAGAAGAGATGGAAAAAATAATACTTATACTATCCGCAAAACGATCATTATCTTAGAGACACATTTTTCAATTGATTGAAGGCAGTTTAATATTCGAAATGCATTATGTACATGTAGAGACCAAAGACTGGCTATTACACAAATGGGATTTATTTCAGTGATTTCTGACATCACTCTTAGAAAATGCAAAAGGCAGAAAATTTGTATGAGACAACACTGCAATTTAAGATTAAATCTATTTTCTTCATTGACCTTTCGACAAAACTGCAATCTAGCATTAACACGTACATATGCATTTTTTTTTCAAAACAAAATTTGTTTATTCAAATGGACTCAAAGAGCAGATTTAGTACATTATTGGCGATACCTTGCAGTCGAAACGGAAGATATAAAAAAAAAAAATGTTTCCCAACGATGTTTAGAGGTTGCCGAACATGCGACCATTTAGTTGTCGAGTCGAATGATATTGCAAGTGAGGTACAAATTCAAAATTAAAATTACCTTGTCAAAGCTTTGAGCATTAAAGCATAGCAATGTTTTATCCATCAATTCACAGCATAAACGACATTACGAATTGAATATCTTTTAATTGTACGTTTCCCATGGATAATATCTGGGCAATTAATGTTTATCTAGACACCTATCATTTTGTCAATACATCAGTATGACCGTCATAATGAATTATTGATTTTAGAGAATAAAATGTTATATTTGTATCTGTCTGACAGAGTGGTTAGATTCTAGCCGATTTTGTTTCCCAATGAATGCTATTTGCAGTACACAATACACTATTTGCATGGACATATGTAGGTGCTGCTTTCTTATTTTGACAATGTGAACTGTGCTTTCTATCAATTTAAGGATAACCATCTGTAGGCATGGAAGGTTTTAATAAATTAATACTGATAATAACAGCAAAATGGTTATACAGTACTGCTTGCACTCTCAGGTAATACATAGGGCACTTCCAACAACAGCAAACATCACAAATTCTGTTTTGTGTAAAAGTTATGTATATTCGAAAATTCTTATTAAATTACCGTAAACAACCCTTCATTGTACGACAGTGACGGGAATATGTATCCTGTTGTCGTGCTTGCTTTTGTCTGGTTGTTCAATGGGGTATTACTGGTTGATAAGGTGCTTTGTTGTCTACTCTGATATTACGATTAGTGCTTTGCAAAGCATTCATATCTCATTCATTTCAAAAGGGAACAAAAGAGAAGCAACAAACCCTCTAGTCCATATTGTTTTCCACCTTTTCTCAAAGGAGACACTTAAAAGTAGTCATAAGTGTCGTGAGCGCAAAAGTACTAAAGTCAAAACTTAAAAGAGACTTCAAATAGTATGGCGTGGCTGAATTGCAAAGGTAAGAAATTGATTGAGCACAATGGATGAATGCATGTGTATCATTTTGTTAGCGCTGTTTAATATTATATTCATTAGATTCTTATATCATAGTTGTAGCCATTTCTGATGATTCTTTTGTATTACTTTTCTTACAATTGACATATCACATCATACTAATAGAGTAGTATAATTAGCAGTATTAATAGTAATATTAGACGTAGTAGCTATAGTAGTAGATCATATTAACAATTGCTCTCGTGATTTAAGGCTCTTTGGAAACAACCAAATAATATCAAACTTTGTCGTTCTTATGTCTTCCTTCCTTTCATGTACTTGTCCAAAATATTTAAGCCTAATATATTCCTTTCACATGTTTAGTGATTACATAAAAGGATTCAAATGTTGATTATATTATTTAGTATATTTTCTGGACCTTTTATGGCTATTCTTTGAGACATGGATAATCAAATTAAGTAAGATTGCCTCTTTTGTTGGAAAGTATTCATCTTTAATTACCTATTTTCTGTAATTTTCACTTTCTGTATCACTTTATATCTTCTCGAATTGTATTAAACTTATATTTTAAATTAAATTGCACTGTAAATCGATATTAGCCGTGGTCCAATCAGATTTTTAGCAAATAAAGACTGTGTATTCAAGCATTCAATCAGGGAAAATAATGAAAGAAATGTCGAACTGAATTTACCTGCAACATAGATTTGATGCTTGCAGTATCGGTATCACCTTAGCTGGCCACGGGTCACCGAGACTTCTAATTCCACTGGAACTCGCGACATAAAGTTTTAAACACGTGCCCTCTTCCTTATGAGGGTAGTATGCCTTGCATAGAAATAAACAAAATATTGCGTGTGACAGACTTAATTTAGTGAAACCGACACGCGGCATGTGACTTTGTCTGTTCGGTCATTGATTATTCAAACTCTCTTTCAAGGTACGTGAAGTTACGTGAATGCAGTTGGTAATCTAGTTCAATCTGTTTCGTTCAGATGAAGAAATTCAGAAAGCGGAACACTTGAATTGTTTTCCGCTAGCATGGGTGTCATGATGAAAACGATCTTACCTCTGCTGATTGTCATGATCTAAACCTCTGAAATTGTAACGTTAGTATGTGCTTCAGCGTCGTTTAGTTTTATTGTAAACCTAAAATTGTACGAAGTGAAATAAACCAAAATCATAAACATTGGAATAAATACACACATATAGAACATTGTTAAAGAGACAGACAATGAAGCATACATGCATGGATCATATAAACAGGATCCATCTTTCCATATAGAGCGTATACAATTTAAACATCCATCAACGTCAACATTCAAGGCTCACTTACTTTTCTTTGAGACTGCTTACTTCGTGTTCGTGCTAAATTCTCTTTTCTTTACGATCTGAGCGCCTTTGAATTTTATTGCAAACGATGCAGCCTTAAACTATACGAGAAGAACAAAAACAAAAAGATTGCTTAACATTTATACTACCCTTGCTAGTATTACTACTACTACTAGCATTGTTACTGATACTAATTATAGTAAAACTACTGATACTTCTACGACTACTACCATGACACATGTTACTGCTATTACTACTACTACTACTACTACTACTACTACTACTACTACTACTACTACTACTACTACTACTACTATTACCACTATTTGATAATAATAACATTTATAATATTCTTACTACTGCTAATACTACTAATACTAATTATAATAATTAGTATTGCTCTAATAATAATAATAATAATAATAATAATAATAATAATAATAATAATAATAATAATAATAATTATTATTATTATTATTAGTAGTAGTAGTAGTAGTAGTAGTAGTAGTAGTAGTAGCAGTAGTAATCATGTCTAGATATTATGTTGTTTTCAAAGGTTCTCGCCACGTGAAACCGTATACCCGTGTGACCACAAATGATGATGTAACTACTGATTCTAGTGAAGAGGATAAACTGGAGCAACCAAATGACTTGGATCTTTGCACAATATGTATTCATTCAAAGCTAAAGGAACTCAGCCATACAAAAAAAAGCCGGAAAATCAAACAACACAAGTTCGAGTCAAAGCGCGAGAAAATCTATCAAAATCGAACCATTTTTTGCCTCGCTGTGGTCATATGTCTCTTGATCTTTGTAATAGCTATTGTACTCCTCATACATTTGTCCGATGTACAAGAAAGGAAGCAGTTAACACATCCAGCCGTGGAACAGGTATCGAAAGAAACCGAAAACTTGATTACAACACCATCATCTATCCACCCAGATAAGCAGACACAAAATTGGGAAGCGAGGATTTCTCAGCAATGTAAGCACGACTAATCCATAAAAATACATTAATAAGATGTTTGAATCTTTACACTGCAGCCAGCAATAAATTGAGCACTTTCACCTCTGTGGTGTATATATATATATATATATATATATATATATATATATATATATATATATATATATATATATATATATATATATATATATATATATATATATATATATATATGTATATGTGTGTGTGTGTGTGTGTGTGTGTGTGTGTGTGTGTGTGTGTGTGTGTGTGTGTGTGCGTGTGTGTGTATTTCAGTGTGTGTTTACTTGTCTTCAATATTTGAAAATGAAACGATAATGTGTCAATGAAATAAGCAGTACAGTTTAATTACAAAACAAGCTTTTAATATATATGATTATCCTTTTTTACTTTCAAAGTCACTGAGGCAAATATACGACTTGTAGATGTGGACGGGGATGGTCTTTTAGATATTATTGCAGCCACAATTCATCAAGTGTTTTTAAAAGCAGCGGTGAAAATCAAAGGCATGCAAATTACGAAAGAAGACCTCAAAAAAATCTGCCATAATGAAGGTTGGTGAGCATGTTTTGCTAATTACATTCTTATTGTATATGCATATTTCATCTGTAACGCATCGAAAAGAGGGTATTTCTCTATACATTTATCTGGATAATCGTAAAGTGTCCTAGAAAACAGAATTCAACGTTTAAAAAACTGAATATACTTATGTGATTTGTGATATCTGATGAGACAGCAGGTTTATGGTTGGTAACAGTCCACAAATGGTATACTTGCCCTGCCTCACGATTTACTTGGAATTTTAGATCGATGTTTTTGTGTGTGTGTGTGTGTGTGTGTGTGTGTGTGTGTGTGTGTGTGTGTGTGTGTGTGTGTGTGTTACTTGTCTAGGACGCTGGAAGACAGATATTTCCATCATTGTTGTGTTTGTTAAACTCTGTTTCAATAAATTCGTTTTAAAACCGCCAGCAGTGTGCATTGTTTAAGGTGCAAAATACTATACGGAAATAAAATCGCTATGCGATCATCATTAGTGACACATAACAGAAAAAAGTTAATATATACAGGCAGTTTAGCAAAATGTAAAAGGAATGTAAGAAATAGTTGGATAACAAGTCCGTTCGCCACAGTACTTATCAAACATCATAATAACAGATTCAACGTAAGGATTATTTATATAGCATCACTATTTCGCCAAGATTTCAAGATAAAACTATAAGAAGATTAGGTTAACAGCTGTATTTCCCATTGCATATATCTAAAACATAAAACATATCCCAATTAACACGACCTGAAATGTCTGAATGCATTGTAGTCGTCTTAGAATGCATGTTCAGGTCTGGTGAGCCATTCCAGCAGAGGCTAGTCAAGTTTTTATCCGTAATTTGACAGAGGGCAATTACATAAACCTAAATCAGATTGAATCAGTACACCTTAAATTGTTGAACTATATCATTCAGATTCTCTCTGAATCATAGAGAATTATTTTCGTACCTTTGGCCATGAAGCTTACAAATACATAACATACCTGTATGCATTTTATGTTACATTTGTCATAATAAGTGTTGAATATGGGTACAGTCTGTCAAATAATATTTATTTTCCTGAAATTTGATGCAACTATACCTTAGTAACAATATTCAGGTACACGTGGGCAGATAGGTGCATGCTTTGTGCCAATGATATTTAGATATTAGTTGCTGTTATTATTGATAGCTTAAGAGAGAATTAGTTTTCAATTATACGCTTTAAAGACAATCGTTATAATGTAAATCGTAGTGCGTTTGTCGTACCATCTAATTATTATTCATGTCGTTGGATGACAATACTAATAGATAAATATGGTTAACTCTTTGTTTAGAAAGAAAATGTGTCATTGTGTCCGTATCAATACGTTACAACATATCTAGTTGAAAACTCTGACAAGAATAATTAACATTTTCTTTTGATAGTGTTCGTGCTCGGCTATATTGCAAGAAATAATGCCACGGTTTACTTCAAGATTTAAACTCAGTAGCTCTGCACTGCCCACTAGATCGGTGTTGCAATTCTGTACACTGAAAGTCATTGTTTAAATGTAATAAGGAAAAACAAGTTTTAATTATATATGTTTGTCTATCAGTTACTAGGACTCCTATTGAATTTTATTTTCTGCACCATTTTAGGTAAGGCGTATCCATGCATAGGCAGTTTAGCGGCCTATCGTGGCTATGATGGCAAGAAGCTTTGGGCGACACAATGCAGAGCAGATATGTTCGTAATAAACTGCGATGAGTTTGATATCAACAAAGACGGAAAGACGGATTGCATTGGAGCAGGCAGACATGGAACTCTCACAGGCTTTGATCCTTATACAGGTATAGGAGATGAATCAAATTTACGTTGTCCACGCATTTACTTTTGTATATCTATCTAACTATCTATCTATCCTCTCTCTCTCTCTCTCTCTCTCTCTCTCTCTCTCTCTCTCTCTCTCTCTCTCTCTCTATATATATATATATATATATATATATATATATATATATATATATATATATCAATATAATGTATATAAGATAATAACAGTTTATATATCTCCATTAGGTGGACTTTCTCTTGGTTCTGTTTTTTACCATTAAATCTTACGATAAGTGCTACGTTGCCTCATCTAACTTAAAAAGTGAAGGTTTCCATACAATATCAAATTATGCAGAGACTAGGATGTAACAATCAAACCCAACAGCCACTAATGGTTTTGTTATAGGAGGTATTAAATCCTTGGGGTTTGGTGGATCATTTAATAACATGAAGACAACATATGTCGAGGTTTGGGATAAAGAAGAAGATTTACATAACAAAGGTAAAAAAAATTAGATCTTAGCTCATTATATAAGATTATGGTAGAAAGTTAAATGATCTAAGTTATATGAAAGACAGTTAATAAAATGAAGATAAGAAGTAAACATTCCAGGCATATTTCGCCCTAATACTATAAAGCGCCTACTCATTTTGTTTTCAGAATGTCATAACATATTAAAGGAGGACATAGATACAAAGAAAAGCACGTTTGGGTAAATTGGCTGGAGAAGTTTGTCACTTATTAATCATGTCATAAATGAAATTGAGTTTATGTCTATTCGTAGCATTGATTATATTCGTCATGGATAGTTGGGTGATTTCTTGTGGGAACCCTTTCAAGGACGTCAAAGTCAAAATGATGTCGGAGACTAAGTCAAAATCGGCTGTTGAGACTCTGGAATTGCATCAGCATGGCTTTTGTACTTGAGGGTGATATACGACAGCTGAAAACTATTTAAGCAATACAATCTCAGTAAAAATAGGCTTACAGGCAGAATTCATTTCCTATAAACTTCATGACGTTGCCTCATAGAGATAGTATCCTAGACTGTAAGATAATACAACACAATAGCACTCGGTTTTAATATGTGATAGAAGATAGCATAAGTCTATGTGATGTGGCAGGACGCAGTTCAAAGTTTATATAATACTTATAAATGTAACCTCTTGCTTGTCTAGTAATAAAACATACCACTAAATTAACAATCGTGACCCTTAACGCCAACCTTTATATCACATAATTATATTTGTTAAATTCTCTGTGTTTTTCTATCACTGCATCAAAATTAAGAAATTATTTACGATGATCTACGAAGACGATATCATGTTACTTTGCATGTATGGTTAAGTCATATCGTTTTTTATTTTGGATTTTTATGGGGATTGGGTGAACGTGTGAGGAGAGGTGTTGTTAGTTTTATTATCTAGTTATGTGAATTTAGCTGTAAATAATACTTACTCGTTTATTACGTATTTAACGTAACAAATGTGACACATTGTATAAACTATTGCAGTGATACGTGCAAACAGTTAAATTCCTTTTTAGTTAGCATGTCAGTTTTAGTTCTAACTGAAAATATATCCTGACTGTTGTATGTGTTTAGTTTAATATGTACATTTTGTTGACCACTTAAATTTGGTATCATAAGTTCCTGTGTATACGCTATGAAATGACAGGAACTTTGTATATATTCATATTTTACTCATTTCAGGTGTAATAATGGTTACAATATTAGTTTCGCTTTCTTTAACCGTTCCAATTTTAACGTTCATGTTATAATATATATATATATATATA
>JAECUM010091059.1:0-11956 GCA_016617855.1 Megalonaias nervosa
AATAACATAACGTTGAATTATGGGTTATTATATTTGTATGGGAAAATATGAACGAGCTCTTTCTGAGTAATACTGCACGACCTTGGAAGTGCAGTATTAGTCCCAAAAAAGCGAGTTCATATTTTCCCATACAAATGCAGTAACCTTTTCGTTATTCGTTTTTTCCTACCTAAGGCTTCATAATAAAGGAATACACAACAAGAAACAAAGCAATTTAATTTATGCTTTATTTCAAATTAAATATACAACCATAGATGAATCAATACACGGTAACAATATTAATGCGCACACAGCATAGCCCAGCGACCACTGAACTTCGTTGTGCGCTCGACAGTAGTTTAAAAACAAATTCGTTTTGGTTTACTTAAAACTGAAATCTAGAGTCATATGTTGAATGAATGCACATTGAAAAAACTTTTCCATTTGGTCTGGAATGGATGGAGTTTGTTTTTCTGTTGATCCAACTCAATTCTGCTTTTCTGCTATTGATGATCTGGATTTATTGGGTCAGTTCAATGCAATATGGAGAATGCGATTTCAGATGGAAATATAGTCGACATTACAGTACAGTTTCGTTGTGTATCGGGTTTTCCATGGCATTGGTAATATCATTCGGATTTGCAGAACTAAAGAAGCACATTTTAATGAAATTCAAGATGCACAAATGTAACTATATTTATTACCATTCTAATCACCAGCTAAAGAAGACATATACGTACGCCTTATCACTTGCATGCTCGCTGTTGGAGGACCCCAGCTATGATCTGTAAAATACATTATATGTCTTCTATTCCTAGCCTAACATCGTATTAAAATAGTTAAACAGGGAAAATTACAAAGCAGCTGTTGCACGACCATCCATTTAGCCAGCGGAAATAGTACTTTTCCGTCGTCTTGGCTTAATGGCTCTGAGGCTCTTAGTTTCCTGCCAAAACTTTCAGTTGAATTTTGTTTTCGCGAATTTAGTGCTTTGACTGACTTGCAAAATGGGTCAGATAGATATGCGATAGTCCTTCGCCTCAGTATACTTTTCTGTGCTATTTTATAGACCCTAGAGGGCACTGGTCATAGTCTGAACCGTTCTATTTGTGAAAAGATACGAATATTTCTCCTAAATAACCGTTTAAATGATCAGAATGGTATTTTCAGTTACTGTGTCTCTCATGTTTGTTGTTGACATTGCGAATATCACGTTCATTAGTTTGTTTGTTTGAAAGTTTCATTTTGTGACTCATTAAACTCGTCTACGTCGTTAACTTTATGAGCTCTACTTTCAAATGGACGAAACAGCTTGTTTAGTTCATCCACAAACAAATCCAATAAACCAAAAGCTAGAGTCTACTAAATGAGTGACATTGTTTGTTTACAAAGTAGTTTCTAATACACTATATTATTTTGAGACAAACGTGTCGTATAGTATGAACAAAATATGGAAAATACGATTCTGTCTATGTAAAGTTAACGGAGAAAAAAATGAACACATAATAATATCCAAATATGGCATTGCGAGCCTTATTTTGAAAATGAATTACCATTTTAGACGGCTTGACATTTCCGTGTGGTGTGAGAGCCAACAGCCTATCGAAATGTTGGAATTCGCCGATAGTAGTGAAGGGGGGTAGTATAGGGACAATGGAAAATACATTACGGACACCCCCCACCCCCCGGGGCTCTTATAGGGACACGATTTATAGGGACAAAAAATCACCCTGGGCTCATATAGGGACAATGGGAATTTTGTATAGCGACAAGACGAATGGAACAGGTAGGGTGACGTCACGGTACTGGACACTTGCAACAATGTAGCAAGTACCGTGACGTCATGCCACCTGTTTCATTTCTATACAAAGTTTTATGCATTCGCGTTCGTGTCAGTGGATAGTATAGCATGTTTTAAATTTGTTTAGGCAAGAAAGAATAAATCTTTTCGAGGCAGTGGAGTGGCCCTGAAAAGGGCCTTTGGGTTTTATGTTAACACCAGTTTGTTAACATAGAGGGCATCTCACTGATCTTCTTCTCTTCCTCAAAACTTTGTCTAACCTCTGGACCGTAGATGAGGACTCGCTTCAGACAACCTTGTCTTTCCACATAGGTCCTTCTTTTCCAAACGCTTGTCTCGGTGATCCTAACGATTCTCCATGATGATTTCACATACATGGGTAAGTCCGTACGGAAAAAAAATGACGATACGAAAGTAGCCGATTCAACGTTGGTCCACATCTTGTGACGAGGAACAGGTGAAGGGAATGAAGTGAACCGCGTTTTTTTACAGTGGAAGACCGAACCGAAACGGATTGAAATTGTTCACCAATCCCAACACTCGTTACAAAATTCAGTCACTTCGAGGAGTCTGTCTTCCAATCCGAAGAGAGCTACCTGTGACGTCACATTCCCTATATAGGTGCATTAGCGTCTGTGCGCAGTGAATCGATGAGACATTGTTTTGTGAAACATGACTGAAACTAAGAAGACGATGAATTGGGGTGCACCGCCTGTGGAGACGAAAAGCAATGGCATAGCAGCGGCTACCAAAGTTAACACAGCGCTACTTCCTGAAGAGGTCGATTTCAACTGGGATTTAGTAGATTTTCTGTCTTCGCAAGAATTTGTTCCAGAGTACCAGTACCTTCGCCACCTTCTCCTTCTTTACCACACGTCGAGGATTTTAAACAGAGACAGAAAGAAGAATTGGAGAAATTTTTACAAAAGCAGAAAGAGGCAGAACAAGCATTTCTCCTTGAACAGCAACAGCGAGAAGAAGAGACAAGAAGGAAACGACAGGAGGAAGCAGCAGAGAAGAAACAAGGTCTAGGAGAGAAGGAGAACAGTGAACCTCAAACGGTAACGGTACTCTTGGACATATTGGCCGAGTTAAGAAGTCTGAAACAAATGTATCAGACTTCTTTATTACGACCCAAGAGAAAAAGACCTTCCCGAGCCAAACAGTCCAACCCTGTTACTACACCGGAGATACCACCCCTAGTGATTTCTACCAAATCATTGACAGGAGCAAGTCCAGAATTAGGCCTTGGCCGTGGCAAAGGCTTAAGGCAGTTAGAGTTGATTGCTTCTCGTTCCTAAGTGTGTTCTAAGAAAAAACAAACATCCAACGGTCCTTTTCAGGGCCACTCACTTCTTTCGAAAAGAGATAATATTCATTTTGCCAAAATCAATTAAAACTCAAAAATCCCTTGTTTAACCCTACGATATACGTGTTGTGATTGCATGAGTGTAGGTCCTTATTATTCTAAATAATCAAAACCAAGAGACACTTACGTTTTTTTTCAGTCTGGTCTATTCTGGTACAAATATTTACAATTCAATATCACAACACAACATAACACAACACTTTTTTAAAATTCATAGACTTCTTCTGTGTCTTTTTTGTCTTCTTTCACTCTCTCTGTTTTCTGATTTTCGTCACTTTCACAGTTTTTTCCTCCTCTTCTTCCTCACTTTTTCTCGTCTTCTTTTCTTTTCTGCCTTCTCTTTCTGAAAGTGTCGGGGTTCGTCTTTTGCCGAGGGCACCTCTTCTTCTTCCTCCTCCTCCTGCTCCTGTTGTTTCTCCGGGCAGTCTGAAGACCAATGTCCTTTCTCTTGACAATGATAGCAGGTATCTTGACTTTTGTCTCTTCTGACACTGGTCTTGCTTTTTGACGATCTGGACATTCTGTAGCCAAATGCCCTTTCTTCTGACAGATATAGCATGTATCTTGACTTTTATCTGGAAAGGAGCAAGAGTAGTCCGTCGGCTTGTCTGAAGAAAACTTTCGTATGACACCTTTTCAAAGCTCTAATCAGAAGTTCGATTTGTGTGGGTTCTTCCAAAGTGCTGGTCAGCTTGAGAGCGAAATGAATACTGAGAGGGAAGGCAGCAACCCTTTATATATACACTGAGCCTGACATGGATATATAGGGATCCATGGCGTTTCAAATGTAGTCATTTGACTTTTGCAGTCAAGATGAAACGATCGCATCATTTCGTAAAGAAAGGAGAAGAAAGTAAGATGCAGAAACGTGATTTATCGCCTCGCACAGTAGCTGAAGTCTTTGCTCAAATTCATGCCAGCGATTTTGAAGATGACATGAGTGAACCAGAATCCAGACCCAGAGAGTCTACACCAAATCAAAGTCCATCACCACCAATAAACCCTGAAATGTACTGCCACATTCGAGAGACGGACAAACGTTCCTCTAGAAAATTTAGAACTACAGCCTACACGTACACAGTAAAATTTAAAGATTTCGAGTCCGACGTACCGTTGGAAAAAGCAGAGGGGTTCATCACCAATGTGTGGGATTCTTTGTTAACCACACTGAAACAGAAATGTGAAGCCAAAGAAGACGATCGCTTGAGACTTTCCATTCATCACGACAGTTAGAAGACCCCCGTTCGGATCGAGTTTAGCAACTCGGCAGAATTGACACCTTCCAAAGTGATGGACAAGATTCCACACGTACAACAATCCAACGACAAGTTTCACATCACCGACGGAAAAGCGACACTGTTCATGAACCACGTGTCTCTTCCCCAAGGAACAGGACGTGGCAAAAAGGTGTTATTGGTAGACAATCTTCGCAGCATCAAGCGCAGCCTCGTCCGAATTAAAAACACTCAAGACAAGATGTGTTTAGCTCGTGCCATCTTGGTGGGACGAACGTATTCCAACAAGAACGACACGGCAGAATGGAAAGGAGCCTGGAAAACTATTCGAAAATCTAGCCGAGCCAAACAACAAAGAGAAGCAGAACTCCTATTACAGCAAGCGGGGCTATCCAAAGACACACCCTGTGGCATTCCTGAAATGCAAACATTGCAAGACGTCTTGGCTCCACGCTACACCTGGAAAGTACATCCTCAAGAATTGCGCCGACCTCTGTTGTTTCGAGGCAAAAATTTCAAAGACGGAAAATACATTCACGTCTATCATCACGATGAACATTTCGATGCCATTACCAGTATCACTGCATTTCTGGGATACAGTTATTACTGTGAGAAATGTGACTATGGCTATAACAATCGATAGCAACACAAGCATTGTGGATAGAAATGTGAGGGATGTTTAGCCTCTAAGCCCTGTCTGGACCAAGGACAAGAACGAGTGCATTGCCCAGCTTGTCAGCGCACGTTTTTC
The DNA here is from genome assembly GCA_016617855.1 of Megalonaias nervosa. Lineage (NCBI taxonomy): Eukaryota > Metazoa > Mollusca > Bivalvia > Unionida > Unionidae > Megalonaias > Megalonaias nervosa. The sequence goes on from JAECUM010091059.1 coordinate 5,136, forward strand.
AGCCCTTTCTGTTACCAACATCTAAAGACGCAAGGTTCACAGCAGAAAAGTGCTTGTCAGCTCCTGAGATTGTGCCCTACTTGTGGACAAGGCATACGTACTAATAATGCCAAGGAGCACGTATGTTCAGGAAAGAAGCGATGTCACATTTGTCACCTAATCGTGGACTTGGAACACCAATGCTACATTCAAAACTACCTATCCAAACATGAAGAAGAAGATAATGACCAGAAGAAAGGCCATTTCATCTTTTTCGATTTCGAATGCATGCAAGAAACTGGCATTCACATTCCTAATTTCTGCGTTGCTCATCGAGCGTTTGAGAAGTGCATCCAAGAGCCTACCTTTACTCATTGCCCTCACTGTAGCAAGATTCCTGGAGGACGTGAAAAAAAATCTTTCGGGGACCGAACACGCTAGCCGATTTCGCCCAATGGATTTTAAACCCTATTGATGAGACGTGGAGCCAAGAAGACATCGAACGTTACGGAGATTGTCATCGCTATGCTACGGTGATGGCTCACAATTTCTCGGGATATGATCGACAGTTTCTTTCGAGATACTATATGAAACAAAGTACTGAAGGTCCTAAAGTGACTTTGAACGGAGCCAAAATCATTTCCATGCAAGTGGGTCAAGTGCAGTTTAAAGATTCGATGAGTTAGTTGGCCATGCCTTTGAGCCGCATGCCTAAAACGTTTGGAATGGCAGAAATGACCAAAGGCTATTTTCCACACTTTTTCAATACAGAAGCCAATCAACACGCCGTTCTACCCCATTTGCCTGAGGCTCACTACTACGACCCCGACAACATGCCAACCGAACAACGAGAAGCTTTCTACGCATGGTACCAGACTCACGCCTCAGACCCTTTCGACTTTTAGGAAGAAATGTTAAAGTATTGTCGTTCCGACGTGGACATTTTACGGCGTTGCTGTGGAAAATTTCGAGAATTATTCATGGAACACGGAGGGATCGATCTTTTGAAAAAAGCTTGCACCATTGCCAAAGCGTGTTCCTTAGTGTACCGCCAACGATTCATGCCCGAAAACACCCTAACTGTCATCAGTCCTCAAACAACGAACTTTGTCAAACGTCAATACTCGGTCAAAGCCCTACGTTGGTTACATTACTTGTGTGACAAGGAAGACAAATGGATCCAACATGCCCGCAACGGAGGAGGCGAAAAGACCATTGGTAGGTTTTCAGTGGATGGCTGGGACTTAGAAAACCCCAAGATCGTGTACGAGTTTAACGGGTGCTTATTTCACGGATGTCCTAACTGCTACCCTCAACGTAACACTAAAAATCAGTTTTTACAACGGACCATGGAAGACTTGTACCAGGCCACTTGTCAGCGGCGATTGAAGTTAGAAGAGTAAGGATACCAAGTGGTAGAAATGTGGAACACGAGTACGATCACCGTTTGAAAACTGATTCAGAGTTTAAGCGTGTCGTGGAAAGTTACAAGCTGGTGGACCCACTGAACCCAAGGGACAGTTTGTACGGAGGACGGACGAATGCCACCTGTTTGCTATACCAAGCCGACGTGGAGAAAGGAGAAGATATCGAATACTTGGACGTGTGTTCGCTGTATCCGTACGTGTGCAAATACGGTCACTTTTCCGCAGGGCACCCGCAATTGCTGACGGAACACATCGACCTGGACAACATTCGCCAATACGATGGACTGATCAAATGTAAAGTCTTGCCTCCCATGTACTTGTACCATCCCGTTTTACCTCACCATTGCCAAGGAAAACTGATATTTCCCTTGTGCCGTACTTGTGCCGAAACGTGCAACCAAGACCAACCTTGTCAGCACACTCAGGAAGAACGCGCCTTGACAGGAACGTGGGTTAGCGTGGAATTGTTCAAAGCTCTGGACTTGGGATACCAACTGTTAGAAGTGTACGAAATTTACCACTTTCCCAAGACAGAAAAATACCACAAGGGCGACGAGACTCAAAAAGACATTTTCGCAGACTACGTGAATGCCTTTTTGAAACTGAAACAAGAAGCCATCGGCTATTCTTCCTGCTGCCACACTCCCGAAGACCAAAAAAAAAAATTTTAAAAAAATTCAAAGAGAAATACTGGGAGCAGGAAGGGATCACTTTAGACTACATGGAGAAAAATGAAGGAAGACGATCGTTTGCCAAAGTGATGATAAATTGCTTGTGGGGCAAAATGGCACAACGACCGTGTTTACCCAAGACGGAGTATTTGACAGAACCTTCCCGCAATTTCCAGATGATTCACGATAAAATTAAATGTATGAAACACGTGGACTTCCTTCGAGAGGACTTGATCTTAGTCAATTTCGAAGAAGAACTGGACTTTGTAGAAGCCGACGAATTTGGAAATGTCATCATTGCGGCTTACGTGACAGCCCGTGCTCGTTTAGAACTGTACGAAGCTTTAGAGCTGTTAGGAAATCGTGTGCTATATTTTGACACGGACAGTTGCATCTATATCGATCGCCTGGGTCAACCTCACCCTGTCGTCGAAGGAGACCGTTTAGGAGCCTGGACGGACGAGCATCCCGACGACAAGATTCTAAGTTTTGCAAGTGGCGGTCCCAAAAATTACGGCTACGTATACCGTGACCCTCAAGTAGAAGTACACATGGAGTGTAAAGTGAAATGATTGACTCTCAATTATCGCACCAGTCAACTGGTGAACTTTGGCGTCTTGAAAGAAGCCTTGCAGTCTGGACAAGATGGAAATTTTAAAGTGACCACCCACGAAACGCACAAGATTGTACGTTTACCCACACACCAAATCGTTAGCCGGCCCTTGGAAAAAGTCTATCAAATCGTGTACCAGAAGCGAGTACGGCTTCCCAACCACTTCACTTTACCGTACGGTCACGACGATATTGGCCAGCATATAAAAAAGGACAACGTTCAAGACCGATAGTTCATAGTGACTAGCATTGCCAAGCGAGAAAGATGAATCCTTTGAAACAGCAAGTATCAAGCAAGAGCAAACTGGAGGGCGATGCTTATCCTTGCGATGGCAGGGATGCTGTACGCTATGACCTTAGCGATTCAGTACCACATCATGATGGGAACTTTGCTATAACTACTACTACCATACCTACCATGGAAAGTGATGCTGTGCGTGTCAAACCTGACGGATGCGAAAGCGATGCCACTCGTCTTCGTACACCTTTTCACCTTGCTGGTTTTCATGGTGGATGTCATCATTATAAAACCATACTGCTACCACCCTATGGATGTCATCCCAAACTGAGTAAACTCCTGCATATTTCACCGTACCCTCATCGAAATGAACCTGTGAAAGACGAATATTCTTTCCCTGTGCGTTTGCCTGAATACTGAGATTTTGAAAGTCGGATCCAAACCTTCCGAGGAAAATGGTCAAAATATCTGGGAGGACCTACCCCCGAAGAATTAGCTAGAGCCGGATTTATCTACTTGGGCGAAGGGGATAAAGTCAAGTGCTTCAGTTGTGGTGTGTCACTTCACGAGTGGGAGAAGAAAGATTGCGCTTACCTGGAACATGCTCGATGGTCTCCAGATTGTAACTACCTACCTTTAGTGGGACCTCGTCATTGAAGTGGGCATACCATGTCGTGTAAGAAACCAACTATGTGGCTAGGAGTCAAACGTTGGACAACCCCTAGACAAGTATTTAAACCCCATTTAAAAAATAATCTTCAAACATTACCAAACGAATTGCAAGAGAAGATCTACAAGGACATTTGGCTGGGACTTGCCAGAGCCAAATCTCAGTTTGTGACTGTAGAACTTAAATGTCGAGAAATTCACAAGAGGAAGTTAATAAAAGTCAACAAATAAGTTAGATTTCTCTGGATCAAGGGTGCGTTCGTCCTAATATTTTGCTTTAGACCATTTACATTTGAAGATTTTACTGACATTTTTGACCGATTCCTGGAATGGCAGAGGTCAGAAATTACTCACTTTGTCCGTTACTTTCGCTCTAGCAGAAGTGTTTGACTGATATGGTCTTGGATACTTTACTAGAGAATATTCGTGGTTTGCCTGTGGAATTGAGAGAACGCATTTGCCGCGAGTTCGTCAAAATACAAGTGAAACGGAAAGAACCATTGCATCCGTTACGTCACCGATGTCTGAACCACTGGTACCTAAATGCTATAAGAGGACTGATTCTGATGAAAGTGTTCCAGTGGTCAGACATTGATGAATCGCATGAAATTCATAAATTTTTGGATGCCACTCATTCAACTTACAAGGTGTCCTAATACACCGAATTCCAACGGACGAGTTAGAGGATTACAACAAATCTTTACAAGAACAATTCCTTCTAGTTCAAGAGGAAACTTCTGTGCGACGTGTGGTGTGTGAGCTAGTGACTAAACTTTTTGGTACAGTACTAAAATAAAATCGAAGCTCTTCAAAAAGTACACTTATTACCTTACACCAAAGAGGGTATAAAAACAGACTACCATGCCAAGACCTTTATCATTCGTGATACAACAGATTCCGTGGAAGGAAATCAATGACACTATTCAATCGGAGGAGGATTACCAACACATATTACGAGAACTGTGTCCATTGAATTGGGGTTGACGTGTAATGTGTGTCTTAGTGACTTGCTTTCTGGGATTTAGTTTACCAGCCGATTCCTTGTGGACCTTTATGAACAGTATATACCACTCCAAAAAGCGTGAAAGTGATCCCTTTAAATGTACACGAGAGACTCATTCTGCTCAAAGCTTTGCGCTTTCTTCTTGATACTTCTCAACCTCTACGGGAAAACAAAATTCGTCAACTTTTAGGCATTGAAAATGTGTACGACGAAGTGTGTGTAGCTTGTAACTTACACCCTCACTCGTCTTTTTCTGCCAAATCTCTGTGGTGTATTGTATCATCGGTGGTGCCATTGCCAATCTGAGTTTGCAACAAGGAGACAAACAATTGTGGACCATTTTACTTAGCAGTTGCATTGGTTACCTTCATCCCAATCCGTCTCTGAAATATACCTCTAACGGGAAAAACAACAATGAAAATCTTGTGTCCAATGTTAGTTCCCCATCCAACAGTCACCCTAACCATCCTCTTTTAGACACTCCTCTGACGTCCAGTGACTCCTCGGACACTAGAACTCTGGAATTATGAACAACCAATTTTATTTAACGTTACCCAGTGACAGTTCTATGGAGGTGTTTCCCAATAACACTTTGTGCTGTTACACGGCCAAATTACCTCAGGCCATTCAATTGGATCACGAAGCCCATTGGGAAGTTGCTTTAGTGGAAATGATTCACCCTTTCACAAATCAAAAACATCATTGAAAATCAAAACACTTTTACGGTAGAAATTTATGACGAGCAAGTGCAACAACACTTGGATGAACGCAGCAGTCCAGCTGACTCTATGAAATCACAAGACCTCAAAACTAAACGAAACACTTGTCGGTTGAAAATTCTCTCAGGCTATTATTTCAGTGGTCAACATTTGGTGAACGCCATTGCTGACAGGTTCAATAACGTGTTTGGTAAAGTCTTGGAGAAAACCAGAAAAAGTGTCACGATCGATTACCACAAAATAGCTCGTCGCCTACTCATCAAATTTTCAGAGGACAAAGTATTGGCCATTACATTTTGTCCTGAATTGTATCACATTTTGGGTGGAGGCCCTAAGTTAAGCAAGATTGCAAACGAAATACCAGCCATGACTGGTAACTCAGATTTTGCGAAATATTTTAGATTCCCTGTAGAAATGAACCAAGGACTGAATTTGATTTTTGTGTACTCCGATGTGGCGGAGTACAACGTGGTGGGACACACCTCCGTACCGTTACTGCGTGTCATTCCTTTCAAAGTGGATTCTGCCACCAATGCTGACGACGAAGGTGGAAACACCTATCACGTTCACCGCGAATTTGTACATTCTCACTATTTGCCCGTCAGTAAGTCTTATTTCGACACTAGCAACATTACTATAAAAGGAGATCTGGGACAAAATATTCCATTCACCAAAGGGAAAGTCACAGTGAAACTCCATTTTCGAAAACGATTACTCTAACCTTTTGTCAGTCATGTATCCTGTGTACCAAGGAGTCGCTCGACAGCGAGGACATGGTTTAGGTGATATGCTAAAATCAGCCTTTCGTTAGGTGGCTCCCGTTTTGAAACCGATGGTGACACAGGGATTGCACGCCTTGAAAGATGCCGCGTTGACGCAAGGTAAAGAATTTCTCCAAAATGTCATCACTGACAAACAAAATCTCAAAGAAGCTTTCTTGAGAACAGGCAAACATGTCTTGCTTCAAACTTGTAAAGACATTTTGGGCCGACGAGAAACTCCTATAAATGCCATGGACGATGTCGAGTCAGGCATTCCTGCTTCCCTGACGCCCCAGCAAGGACAAGGCAGAAAAAGACAACGAAGACACCCGTTGAGAGGAGTTCACACCTCTAGAACTAGAAAGACTAAGAAAAGAAAAACCGTCCGAGAGTTAGACGTTTTTGATTATTAAATCAGAGAAAATGATGCACCGAGAGTCTTGCGCTTGTTCCAAGTCGGAGCTGGATCTGTTTACCATGCCACCAACCATGATGAGGATGCAAGAATCCCAATGGGTCGAATTTCATCCCATCTCCTCTTTGCGGATTCAACTCCCATCAAGTTTGAAATCAAAGGACAACCCGAAGATTACATCGATCTGAATAGCACTTACTTGTACCTAAAACTCAAAGTGATCAAAACCGACAACACCAGTCCGGGTGCCGATGCCAGAGTAGCTCCCGTCAACAATTTCATGCATTCCTTGTTCAGCGAAGTGGATTTGTACTTGAATAACAAACT
>JAECUM010091060.1:0-41013 GCA_016617855.1 Megalonaias nervosa
GGTCATCTATTTAAAAATCTTCATCATACTAAAGTGTGATTTCCAATGTACCAAAATTGGCGAGTACCCATTGTTGTAGACTTCATGATTGCCTCAAGTCAGGTTTATTGACCCATCAAACAATGGTCCATTCCCAAATAAAATATGACCCCTTTCCCAATTGAAGTCATATCTGTATATTTAAAAATATATATCAGTTCTGCAAAACCTAAATATCTGATGCTGACAACATTAAATAACTTCACAGAATATTCTACAGTTCAATTATATACACTCCCTTAATGATGTGAATTCAGTATTGTTTACTGCATGGCACATTTTGTACATTCTGTGCTTACTATAAGTGGATTAATTGGATACTACAAGAGGATTCTGTGTTTACAATAATTGGATCCATTGGATGCTACAAGTGGATTCTGTGCTTACTATAAGTGGATTCATTGGATACTTCAAGTGAATTCTTTGCTTACTATTTAATGGATTCATTGGATATTACATGTGGATTCTGTACCTAGTAGACACATTTAAATTTGAAGCAAACAATGATCTATCTGTGATGATGAAAGGACTCCTTCAGTTTCTGTACTGGTGAAAATGTCATTTTCTGCAAAAGCACAACCTCAAAGTATGCTCCAGAATTCAATTTAAGACATGTACCTATGTAACTGTTACTGTTAGCAGGACATTATTACATTGTACAATTTCTCGTTATAGAGATTGCTACACAGACTGACTTTAATCAACAATTCAGGTTGGTAGAAAATAATATGCAAGCAAATGAGGGGCAAGACCATTACATTTTTCGTGAAATAGTGGAAGGACTAAGTCTTCAAGCAATAAGGAAAGCATAGGCGGTGAATGTATCACTGTAGCAAGTTCAATCAATAGGCAGATAATGTTATATAATATTAAATTTAATTATTAGGCAGCTAATATCATTCAGTATCAAATGTAATTAACAGGCAGCTAATATTGTATTGTATGAAATTTAATTAATAGGCAGCTAAAGTTACACAGTATCAAGTTTAATTTATAGACTGCTAAAGTTACACAGTATCAATTTTAATCAATAAGGAGATAATGTTACACAGTATCAACTTTAATTAATAGGCAACTCATGTTACACAGTATCAAGTTTAATTAATAGACTGCTAATGATACACAGCATCAAATTTAATGTTTAATGAAAAAGCAGATAATGTTACATAATATCAGGTTTAATGAATAGGCTTCTAATGTTACATGTTATTGAATATGTAGCTTATGTTATATAAGATTAAATTTAATGAATAAGCAGTTGAATAGTATCAAGTTTAATGAATAATTAGCTATGATAACACAATATAAAGTTATATGAATGGCAACCTGATGTTACACTGTATCAAATTTTAATAAATCTGCAGTTGTATTACACAGTATCAAATTCAGTGAATCTAGTAAATTTTGGGTTTAAAAGACTCAGATTCCCTAAAGGCAAATGCTCATTTCCCAGCTGGATCATGGTTTTAAGTTTGATCACAATAAATTGTGACAGTGCGTCAGGGTGGTGACATGAAATGAGGGGAAAATCTGCAAACTGGCATTTCGGGGGTATTAATTGCCCACTCCGCATGAGAAAGACATTTTTGAGACCGTTTCAGTTTGGGTCAAATTGGAAGCTTTGAACACCTATTTAGTCTAAATCAAGCGGTAGCTGGCATTGTCATTAAGTTATGCATTTAAACATCTGTCAACAAAATAAATACATTGTTAAACAACACTAACTCTGTACAATATAATTTTGGTCAAGTATGTCTGTATTTCCTGAGAAATCTGCAAAAATGTAATTTCCATGAAAGGGTTGAAGCTGTAGGGGTACATGCAAAATAGCGTTTTGTGTTCTTATTTAAAGTACAGTAGCATAATAAACTTTGAAATGTTCAAAAGGAAACTAAAATTTAAATTGATAATAAATCAAACTGAACTACCTTTTGACACTTATTACTCATCAAAGGCATGTGCATATATCATTATGATAATAATGACCAAGGGAAATAACACAAGATATCCTATTATCCATCTATGTTCACATTCTCTTCATGTTGGAATGGCAGTACCTCTGTTTCAAATGCCAATAATGTTTAACTGTTAGCATGTACAAGTTTTTAAAATATTATTTTTCTGCATGGGTGTATCATATTTGAATGATTTTTCAAATATTTGCCATCTGGGGAAATATTTTTGATGACAAGTTTGTACATGATAGTATTGAAAACTATTCACTTACCCTTTACTTTGAATGGAGAAAAAAGCCACTGTATCTATTTTTCATCTTGTATCATACAATACTTGTGTACTTTCATAATTTTGCTTTATCAGTGTGATGAAATTATTCATGTTCAATTATTATTCTGCTTGCAGTTCATTGTCTAACATGTACTGTTCTCACCATTAAAATCATGGTTATTCTTACTCCTGTGTGTATTGGTCATTCAACTTTTCACTAGAAGGTGCTCATGTAAATATTTTTTCTAAATTCTTTCATATCTGGTAATATTCATGAAACTGTTTTCTTTGATTTTTTCCAAGAATGTTCCCAAAACCTATACATAAGGGTGAAATCCACAATTTCAGCAATAACTGTGGTTCTGCTGAGATCCAGTAAAGATTAAAAGAACAAAGAAAGAAAACCTCTCTATCTAAACTTCACAAAAGTTCTTCGAATATAATAGCATGGCTGAGTAGTTACTACAAACACATTACATTAAAATATATTAGTTTTAAACAGTAATTATAAATACTTATTATTTGAGTGTTTCTTTGCTCTTGACAATTTGCCAACTACTGTTTCATTGGTCAGTTTCCAATATATATATATATATAAACTTGGTCAATGAGACACAGTACCAATATTGATGATAATAATTCTACCAATTGTTTCAACATTTCTCTCTCTTCCTATCCGAGAAAGGTTCCACATAGTGATTTTACTCACAATACTGCTACCTTGTTGCCATCAACATACACAGCTGGTTTTCATTATCGTAGTCCAATCCAATGAAAAATTATTATCTAATTGAAATTGGTATTATTAAATTTCTTCGATTACATTTATCATTTTAAAATCACAAAGTTTTGTCTGTTTTGTTGTTTTTGTCGCATTTAGGTGTCAAAAAAATCAACACGACAAGCTTCCTACATAGCAACACTGTACTGTCTGCAAACACACTGTACTGTCTGCAAACTCACTGCTAACATCTGGTTCCAGATTGTGCCACTTCCATATTTATTATCTACCTCTAATACACAAACCCAGGTCTGCTTTCAATCCTCGATCTGACTTAAAAAATCTAGCACCACTTTGGTACGTCTTATGAACTATTTCTGATAACCACTAATCATTATGTTTTTCCTCTGCAATATTGGTTTTGTAAATATGTTTATTGAAAATGTGAAGCTATGTCTTGCTTTTCCTTCTTTACTGGGAGCAGATGTCTTTGCCAGCCCTGATAAATACTTTCAGTCTTTTCAAGGCAGACAATTTTAATTTAGTCTCATTTGACAACATGATCTGGGTCTTGAAGACTGGCCTCTCTCCCAAAGGATCTAGTGACTGTGATTTGAGCTGTGAAACCAAACAAGAAAATCTCAAACTAATGCACAGAAACCTGGTGATTTTGTTTCTCCCTCCCACCATGTGTTGGTAGAGGCCATTCAAAGACAATGTTCTCTCACAGGAGTTTGTGCCAGCAATGAAAAGCATTAAGTAAGTCGTTCACTTTAAGGCGATTCATGTGAAGGAGCCTTTCTTTCAGTTCCCAGTTGTCCTTGTTTGTAGCAAGGTAAAGACAAATGGTGTGCACCCAAACCTTGCAATACATACCGATGCATCTATACAGACCATAACTGATGGTTGTGGGGTTTCTACAGGAAGTCTTGAATATAACCATTGTCCGTTCTGCCACTGATGCAAGCAGTGTCTTATCTAAGTCAATATCAGGGCATTTTGATCTAATCAACTGCAAAAAGGCCACTACTGATCTAGAATGGCTATCGAAACTGGCAAACAAAATGGCCAAGGTGAAGGTCTGTGGCCACATTAAGGAATCTGAGGATCCGTAATAACATGAATGCAGAGATCCACATCTTCTTGGTGACCAAATTTTATTGAGTTCAACATTGGGTGCAGTGTGCTTAGTGGGATGATGGACTTAATTGTGACAAGTAAGAAACTCCATGCCAAGATGAACAAAACACTGGGAGGGAGACAGATTTAACTGTTTGCATGAAAACTGATCTGAAAGAATTGAGGGAAATCTGATCCTATCTTGAATCAAACATCAAACTATGTTTTTCTTCAAAATGTCATTCTGGTATAATCTAATTACTGTTGCCAAGATTCAGCTTGATGGATTATGCATTTGACTATTTTGGTAAAGACCCATGGACTGAGGTTGAGACTCTGTAGAAATGCCCAAAATTGGTATATGTTCTTTTGAATGCAAAGCAAAGGAACTTGCATGACAGCAGCTAAAATGTAACTTAAAATAAGCATCCATAGGTCAAAGCTGATCATGAACTCATCCTTCTTACAGAAAGCCTTAATGATTATCCCATGTGAATCTATAAACTGGTTGATCCAGCTCACGTTCATCACTAGCAAGAGTTTTCCATTTGCTTTCGGTACCAGAAAAGATTGTGAGTAAAACGCCAGAGAGATTGGTTTGTAAACTATCTCCACAACTTATTTACAATGTTTATCTCCAAAAGTTGTGCCTTTTCTAAATCTGCTGGGGAAGTGAAAGAGGGAGGAGACTGGAGGAAAGAAATCCATAGCCCCTCTGAGACATCCATATGTTTGTCCAGAAATAGATCAAGTCAAACTTGTCAAAAATGATGGAACCAGAAATCTACAAGGATACTGTCAGTTGGCATCAGGGATGACAGTAAGTCATTGTTGCTTGCTACTAAGCATGAAGATGAGAATATGGGCTTCATCTCTCCTTTATTAGACTGCATTCTGCACTGAGACAATTGCTGATATTCATTTTGTTGTTGTGTTCAAGAGGACTCAGAAGGTCTGGTGACTAGATCAGAGTTTGTTTTTCCTTCTGGTGACTGTTGTCATGCCTTCAGGGCGTAGACTGACACTGACTACTAGAAGGACAGGGTAAGGCAAGGTGGAGATGCAATTACGATACTACCTGCTTCCAATATGGTCTCCAAATAGCAGAAGAAACAAAAAGGTAACAATCATAGGCAGAGAATAGTGGAATTCGAGTGAAGATGAGAGTTGGAAAGCATCCAATCTCACCAAGTCAAGATTGCATAAGGCAGTCAGGAGATTTGTTACAATGTAGTGTGATAGATAAACCCACAAGCATGATTATTGCCTGCTTTCTCTGCAAGCTTAAACATAGTGAGCAAAACCAGATCAGGAACGAGGGTGCCACTATATTTATCACCGACTTTGAGGTTGTCTCAATGCATCCTCTTCCATGAATTGAAAATAACCTGACAGCTGGCTCTACATGAATGTGGCTTTGGAGTAACTGAGATTCTGTATATTCGTTGACAGATAGTCAGTAATCTCCTAAATCATGATGGATTGTGGCAGTAGACAGAAGGAGGGACAGTTGTCCTCATCAACCGCATTCAATGATCTGGCCGATTATGCTTGGCTTGAAGACAGTGTAGGTAGGCACCCAGGAGAATTCAAGTTCCTATAGATCTTCTATTGCCGCCTTAAAGCTAAATCAAGTTCCCTCCACTGTAGGATCTGCATTCGTAAGCTGATCAAGGCTGTTCCTGCATTCACTGATAGGGGGTAGCCACATAGCAATGACAAGGGACATAGCAAGGGGTAGCCAAATAGTCGTAACAAGGGGACATAGCTGGTGGTAGCCACATAGCAGTGACAAGGGAGTTCTTTATCATCGTTTACTATGAAGAGTTTCTTCTCAAAGATAATATTTTTGATGTTTATAGAAAGGAAGGAATATTTTTTTTTTCTTTCCAATAGGACTGGATTCCAGTGGTAGTGGAAATTAATTGACAACGTTAATGTAATTGGGTAAAGTATTCAAAACAGAAACTAATGTCTACCAAATTTCACTTGTCTGCTATGAGCAGATTGTTTTCTTCAATTTTATTAACAAGCTTCTCAGGGCAGATGGTCAGTACCATGCATCAAAATGGTGATAAAGTTTTTATGCAATTTTAATTCAGCACACAATATGTGTGGGTAATTTATATATAAATGCAATAAGCTGACAACGAACAGTGCACACATAGTTTCTAACTATCATGAGCGCCTTTTACTCCGAGTATTTTTCAAAAAGGCAAACCAAACAATGACAAGACAAACAATAAACACAAAAAATATTTACAAATGTCTAAATAACTATTTCTGCTAGAATAAAAGTTTGAAAATGTTTGATGTTTGGACAAATTGGCTTAAGCTTGGCCAATGATGTGCACTAGTTTATACTGACCTACAAATGGATGAAACCAATGACACATTGACATTTGTAGGTCAATATATACTTGTGCTCAACATCATCAGTCAAGTTGATGCCAACTAGTCTAACACTGAACATTTTCAAGCATTTATTCCAGTAGAAATAGTTATTTAAACTCTTGTAATTTCAATGGTATTATGTGTTTATTGCTGGTGTTGTCTCCATTTCGTGTTTGTATTTGAAAAAAACTCAGTTAGAATCTAAACTGCTCAGGCTTTTTGAGTTAGTAGTTTTGCACTGTTCATTGTCAGTTTATTGCATGCATATATATGTGTGTGTGTGTGTGTGTGTGTGTGTGTGTGTGTGTGTGTGTGACTATTGTGCTTCTTTGCTTTTCATCTGGCCAGATGTAGCATTGATGACTAAAAAATGATGCATTTCCACTTACCTTTGCACAATCTTTGAATTTAATCTGTACAAATGACCAGGTCAAGAAAATAAAACCCGCTGAAAAAGTAAAATTAACCTCAGTAGTAAATTCAAATACATGTAACGAGATATTTTTTACACACAAGACAAATCACTGTCAAAGATATATCTACAATATGTATTACACAGAGCAATAGAAATTTGCGTTACAATAACTATGATTTACAATATGTATCAGATAAAGCAATAAAGATCTGCATTATAATAACTATAAAATTGACAATATGTATTACACAGAGCAATACAGATTTGCATTATAATAACTATGAGATGATTTACAATATGTGCTACATAGAGCAATACAGATTTGCATTACAATTACTATGATATGATTTATAATATGTATCAGATAAAGCAATAAAGAGCTACATTATAACAACTGTAAGATTGACAATATGTATCACATAGAGCAATACAGATTTGCATTATAATAATAATGAGAAGATTTACAATATGTATTAGATAAAGCAATAAAAGTATATATTATAATAACTATAAAAAAGATATATAATATGTATTACATTGAGCAATTTATTATAATCATTATGGGAAGATTTACAATACTAAATTTCATTCACATATTTGAACATCCATATATAATTCTACTTTTAACTGGACTGTTACAAATGTTCAAATACATTCAGTGTAATGGATTACAATACAATGAGATCACGGCATGAAATTTAACTATGTGAGAAATTCTCTGTTACAATTGTAAACATCTTATATGATCATTTGTGTCTTTTCTGATCAATTTCTCTTTTGTTATAATATTGAACATAAAATTAAACAAGAAAGCTAATGCATAAAGTAAATTATGCCTTCACCAGGTGTTGCTACTTTTTAAACTGAGCGATATGGGAACACAGATGCTCACATGGTGGGTTGGTTGGGATTGTTTTTAAGTAATGTGATTGAGTTAAGGTTAAGAAGATGAGTATTGACATACTCTTACCTACAAAATGTCAATGACGAATCCAGCAAAGCTAATAGGCTGTGTTGACACATAAGTGGGTCAGGTGATCAACAGGGCCACTATCATGAGACCCACCAGATCCAGAGTTCGTTTTTGAGAAGCTAAATCTCTGAGAAGGTTTAACGCTGTATGTCAGTCAACTGCGTACGCTATCTCTTGGATCAAATTGTTGCATTCAAATGTGATGCTTGCAGATATCATTCTAATCTCATGAGCTGAGACCTTCATAAAGCAGCTCTGAGCTTGTGAGTGTATGCCGAGTGTACAGCCCACGTCCGCCATGAAGACATGGTGTATGGAGCAATATCTTGCTTTCCAGCTTTCACTAGTAGAAAGAGTCATCTGTGCCTGCCACAACTTGCCACCGTGCATTTCATGTAGTGCTTGAAAGTGCAAATAGTGTTTTGTATTTCTGCTGCACTCGACTTATCTATGGAGGAGAGTGAGGATACGACAACTGTTTGACTGCCAACTGACAGTAACCTATTTTTGGCTAAAAAACCTAGTTGCGTTGAGAGGCCCTCGAGCCATCTGATCTGAAGATAGTTTGGGTCAACTGAAAGGGCATGTAGTTTGTTTACCTTGCATTCTAAGTTAAGACTATCAGGAAACATGCTTTGTATGATTGTAGCTTCAGTGAAGTGCTTGCCAATTTAAAGCTTACTCGAGCTGAGACACGAGCTGAGCAATGTAAGAACCCAGGACAGATTCCATTTAGGAAATAGGGTGAGTGATTTTGGTTGATGCAAATCAAAATTTTATAATAAATCTGAGAGGCCTTTATCATGATCAATATCATGTCTGCCATGATGTTTGAATGTCAGAGATCATCGAACGGTAGACTTTGATAGTAATAGGAGCTAACATTTTCTCCTCCAAGAGCATGAGAAAACGAAATTGGCCAGTTAGGGAATTGAGACACTCAGAGGGACGATGTTACTTATATGGCACCATTTCCCAAACAAACGCCATTTTTTCTCACAACCTTCTTGTCCACTAGATTCTCTCCACAACAACAGGTTTAAATTGTTTGTACGGCAAGAGTTTCCATGCATGAAGACGAAGAGAGCATGGCAGAGGTGAAACACTTGCGACCATGCCTACTTGAGAAGGTTCAGCCAGGTCAGAATCTTCCTCGGTATATCTATCGCTAGATTAAGTAGATCTGTTAACCAGGACTTGTCCCATCTGAGAAGGGCTATCAGTATCATGTTGCAGTTCTGACCCCATAACTTATTCGTTATTTTCAGTACTAAGACCACGGGAGGGTAGGTGAAGAACCAGAACCAGCTGGTTCAAAATGCACCCATCACCAAAATGTCTGGGTCTGGAATTGAGGAGATGAAGGTGGGTTACTTGTGACTCCACCTTGTCGCACAAAGGTCTATCATCGGACGCTCCCAAAGTGTCAAGCTGAAGAAAGACTGATAGACCATTCCATGTGAATAATCTGCCTCCTTCCTGGAGAGAGTCTGCCATAAGTATGTTGGATATTTACACTGAAGTTGAGTTCTTCCCCTCAATGTAAGAAAATGCCAAATCAGAACAAACAGGTAGTGTAATTTGGTGCCTTCCAGTCTGGAGAGGTAAGTCACCTCTGCAGAGTTGTCAGATATAATGAGCTAGAAACCAAGGGCCATAACTCTATGTCACATGAGTGGTTTTCCAATGTGAGCTCTGTTCATCAATTGGATCATTGATTTCCATTCATTCGTCCACCCTTTGGGGTCACTGTAATTGTATTTCATTCCCCTATTTATCATATTTGATTCCCCCAAAAGTTTCAATCATAACTGTTTCTTCATTGTCATTCATATAACAATTTTAGTATCACATAGTACTACTGCCTTTAACTAACCATCCTATTCTATGTGTCTGAGCATGTTAAATGCCTGCATACCAATAATAAACCTGTTTAACCAGTTTGCCTTTGTGATACTGCCGTAGTTTGCACATGCAAAACGTTCTTGAGTGCATTTCATCTTGAGTCACTGAAGATGTTAGACTAATTATTGCACACTCAACATGAATTATTATTGCCAGGATACTAATTCCATTTCGTTTATAACAGTTATGTACATTTTCATTTTTTAAACCTAAACTTCCCATTATTATTACCATCACCAGAATTTATCTTGAAAAGTCGTGTTTTCTGAAGTAATTTCAGACATAACTAGATGAATTAATAATAGCTGGCCTATTCTTGTAACTTCTGAATTCTATGCTGGAGACAGAAGGAATCATTAGAAGTAAATAAGTGCAAAATATTTCTTGATATGTTTAGGTATAATTAAACTATTTAGGTTTTAAAATACATATTTGGTCTTGAACTACTGAAGGTGTTCAATTCATTTTCTCTCATTCAACATTTATTGAATTATTATCACCGTGATATTAATTTTGCCTCATTTGTTTACAGACTTATATTACTAAAACATGTGTGATCAGATTCATTACCTGACACAGTTCATGGCACAGAAGGTACATCTAGGTCTTGAAACAATGTACAGATCACACTGCGCCAAATTACTGTGTTGTTGTTTTGGGTTTTAATGGCATTTCTCAGCACATGAAAGGCTATACATGGCAGCCAGTATAAATTGTGGAGAAAAAAAACCAGGAATCCTCGTTAAGAACCACCAACCCATGTGAAACTACTGCTAAGTTTTCTCAAATATCCACGCTGGCCGTGCCTGAGATTCAAACCCATGTGGACAGAGGTGAGATGGCAGTGATTAGTAAAGTTAAGTACTTTGACCACTCATCCACCCAGGGCTATATTATCAAATAGAACTCTCCCTCATCATAAGATGATAGCACTTATAATGGACCCCATGACCCAAATAATACCAATGTATTGTTTATTACTCTACAGTCCTAAACTAAGTAACAGAGAGAAACAAAACCAATAGCTTTTTGTAAAACTTAACAAATAACTGAATTCTTTAAATTATAAAATGAAAATTTATCAGGAACTACAGTATTATGAATTAAATAAAAATAAACCTAAAATGTTTGAAAAAGTCACAAACAACTGAGTGTTTCCAATGAATTCCAGATTCTCAAATGTGCTGATATGATAACATGCTTGATATATCATAATGGCATTGTCCATAACTTTTTTCAATAACTTCACAATAATCTCAGAATAATATTTGAGTCCAAACAGTAATATCAGCACTTTTTGTAAATCCAATAAATAATCCAAACAAATGTTTCCTCTCAAATTATATCTAAACAAAACATTAAACACATCTGTAGATGGATATTAAAACAAGAAAATAGGAAATAAAAATAACAGCAACAAATTAGCTGTCCACGTCTTCGCCTTATATACACCTAACGGGGCACTATGCTGCAATTTTCTCCTACCTCATGTATACTGCAATACTTCCAAGGTGACAATCCTCACATCTCCATATCATAGTATTCTACTAACCAACCAGTATTTTCACAAACTCATAAAGAGGTTCATTATTAATATTAAGCATCAAACACCTATTTATAGCTTCTATGCAATCGACAGACATGTGCAGAAAGTTACACACAATATAGTCATGTGCCAAAAGTTGCACATAATATAAATATGCGTAACAGTATAACAACATGAGTTGAAAAGAAAATAACATCAAGCAAGTGGTGCCTTCATTTCCTACTCAAAACACTATATTTAATTACCTTTGATCATTCCTGCTATACCATAATTTGGTATACAAGTGACACTCACTATATGCAAATTTGATTTATGAGCTTTAATTTTAATGCTCTTTATAAAAAAGAAATAATATTCATTTTGCCTCAAGCCGCTCATTTTCACACCATAACTGGTGCCATAAGCTGTGACATCTCATCACACAATCATGGAACCAAATATTGTATGTATTAAATATTATGCATAATTATGCATAAATTATGCATAATTACTTGAAAACTTAGAAGTATAATTCAACCTAGACTGTTCATAATTTACAAGTATCCAATGGGGAAATTACTTTCAACTTAAGACAATTTCGATGTACACCATAACCTCAGGAATGCAGCTATGGCATAAATCGAGCATATAACTATGTTCTCAATATATCATGATATGGTATGTACCATGGTTCTCACAATAATATGGTTAGTTCTTAACATGGTTGCCGGTTACGGACCTTGACTACTTTCCCCGAAATATATTGGTTACAATGATCTGCTGCAGTAAAGATTTAAAAATGACAGAAAAAGGGCAATAACTATGTAAATTTATTCCTGAAAAGACAAACCTTTTAAATACACATCTAGATGTAAAACGCATTACAAATATTACCTTAAATTATGAATAAGGTTGCAGAGCATTGGTGACTACAAGAAGTATAATCATACAGACACAGTGACTGACAGAAAATCTGATTACTGTAGCACTCCCTCTTCTTGATGCCAGGCATTGATAACAGCTGATTATACATGTATATAACTTACCAAATACTATAAAGATGAGAGTAAATGTGAAACGCCTAAACATTCTAAGTTTGATCACGTCTTCATGCAGTCGGAGTGTTCTAGTAGTCTGACAAAGACTAGATAAAATCTGCATTTAGTCAAGGAAAAGTAACCCTGGTCTACGTCAAAAACTAAAAATATTTTATTTATAAGTCAAGAAGTAAAACAAGAGTCCCTTGAAGGGACTGACACTATACTGTTCGAGAAGGCTGCTCATGAAATTAAGATAAGATCATTTCTTTTTTTACCTGCCGTGTGTTAAAACCATCTGTGACATTTTTCAGCAACAATATTTTTAAATTTGCCATTGTTGTAGTCACACTGGATGCAAGATTGGCACCATTTTCACTCAGGACCAACTAGATATGATAACTGGCCTTCTGCTGAAACCCCCATATCAATATGACTTTCCATTTATTCTGATTAGCAATAACAATGGTGGCCATACTCGATTGTCACATCGGCACCATTTTGATTTAGTACCAACTCGACATCATATCAAACTTTGTGGTGATATCCAATGTTGACATGACTTTCCATCTAGGAGGAGTAGCAATAATATTTTTGAAGATGGCCACTGAGGTAGTTATCAGATCTACACAATCTTTATTTAAGACCAACCAGACACCATAAAAAGTCTTCTCATGAAAACTCCATGCTGATATGACTAAGATGATTTTCCATTCAGGAAGAGTAGCAATAAGATTAAAAAAAAGCTGTTGTGGAAACTATATTGGATGTCAGTATCATTTTCCTTTTGGACCAACAAGACAAAATGAGAAATCTTTAAGTGAATCCCCATGTTGATATGACCATTTATTCTGGGGGGTCTGGAGCAGTGATAGCAATATTTTCAAGATAGCCTTTGTGGTAGCTATACTGAATGCCCAGAGGAAGAATTTTCATCTTGCCCAATTTTTATATTATAAGAAATCTTTGGTGAAAACTCCATCTTGATGACTTTCTGTTTAGGGAGTGGTAAAACCAAGATTGTCAAGCAGCATTTAGACCTTAATTCATATGAATGTGTATGTAAAGTTTCAAGGAAAACCTTTAAGGAATAGCGATAACTAACTTGTACTAATGGACACACAGACATACAACAGGAGATGATGAATGATGAACAGGTCATACCATAGGCTCTTTAGTAGAACAAAACATTCATTTCCTTAGCATTAAAGAAACTTCACATAACTATAAAGTTGTTGCATGTATGCTTTCAAAATTTTGTATACGGACTGATATTTATGACTTCTTATTGAAATTAACTGCTTTTCACTTGGGAATCATAGTTCATTTAAAACTACTCAAAATATCAATATGCAACTTTTTTGCTTGAAGAAACATTTACTGATGGTTCACATGTATCTTCCTATTCATAGCAACCCTGGTCTAACATGGACAAGGCACCAGTTCACCTGGAAATCTGATGAAACTGTTGACCAAGTATAGAATTTTCATTGCAGCATAAATGCATATTGTCTGATTGCAACACATTTTATATATTGTAAAAGCTAATAAAATTATCTATAATGGGCATGTTTTCTTTTTATATTTGATGCTATATTAATGGAATTATTACTTTATAATCATCGAAAGTATCAGATTTCACGCATCATTGGAAATAAGCATTGATCATGCCAGGGTCGCGTGACACCTCTCTTCTTTGTTACAAAATGGGGGTTATTAAAACTTCATGAATATTCATGAAATTTTCAATCCATTCAGAGGAGATGTAAACCATTCAGTCAGTGGTTGTTGCACATTCCTGTAAGATTCCGACATGAAGAAATAATCCCTCAAACTTTACGCAGATTTGACCAAATATTTGGCAAATTAAATAAATGCATCATATATCATCACAACTGGCATATTCCAAACTTTATTTTGCTACCAAATTTATATATCGGAAATGTTTATACACCACCGCAATGAGCATCAAATATGTAAAACATCTGAATTTTCCCGTGTCAACATTGTCTGCCATATTTGAATTTTGTAACAGCTGATAACGATGTCAACTTTTCCACAACTAATGTTCCAAAACTAAACTTATTATTAATTTCGTACAAATTGGTGTGCAAGAAGAACATGGTAAGATGATTTTTTTTAATAGTTTTTATCTTAATAATGCTTGTTGTACGGTTTAGACAGTATACAGTCACAAAATCAGCACACAAGTGTAGATTTTCAACCATATAAATAGGCTCAAGTTGTCGATGCTGTATATATCTGAACTGAAAAACAGTAATTGGTTTTAAAATATATTCAACCTTATATTCATTATGTTATTGCATTTGTTTAAATTTTGTAATAGGATACTGAAGAAATAATGAGAAAAAAATTGCATCATGGTGAAAAAAATCGCATGACTATCAGACAAATGCAAAATTTCGATATGAACATTTTTTTAAAATTATATTTTTTTTTTTTTTTTTTTACTTTGGTGAGCGTAGCAAATTAACTATACGCACACTTAAAGTGGGTTCTTAAATTCCCAATGCATTGATAACATTTGATAGGATCAATAACGTTTTCAAAATACAAAACAAAAAAATACAAAGAATGAAAATGACAAAAATTTTTGTAGGTATATGATATTGACACATTAGTTCTAAGTGACTTTGCTTAACATCACAGTATGTTTGAAATTAGGTCTTGCAACATTGTTTCAATGACAATTATTAAAAAACATTGCATTTTTGTTGTTTTTGAAGTTGTTTTACATACATATTAACTTTTGCTAATGTGATATATTTGTATTAAGTTAACTTTCATAAAAGTTGTGAAATGTTCATATGCTTTTCATTTATAAATGAAAATATTTAAGTCGGACAACAGATTTAATGAGAGCATTTAATTCAGCAGGAAAAATGCAATCAGAATATCAAATATCATAATAATATCTCAACAAAAAAGAAAGTTATAACATTTTTTATGGAAAGAACATTTAACTTCAGTTCCATGACTTCCACATAATCTGAATATATTTATATAAGACACAAATCCTAGAAATTTGTAAATATTTTGTAACTTAAAAGTTGCGTAACTTTTTTTCTAATAGAGATATTTTCAAAAATTAAACTGTTTCGGAATGCTGTTAAACAGATCTATATGAAGAAATCAAGTGTTTGCAGTTATTTGAAAAATTATCAGAAAAATAACTGGGGTTGCTACTATTCACCCTCTTTTACAATAGTAGATGATAGCTTAATACAATAGTAGATGATAGCTTACTACTTTACAATTCTCTGTACTATACAAATTTCAACTAAACTATACCTATCTCTGCAAGATACAACTTTCAGCAAGTCAAAAGTGCATGAATATTTATAATCTAATAAAAAATTGAAATGGTTGCAATCTTTTATAAAAATGAATGTTATCATTAAGTATAAAACTAAAATTTTTTTGCATCAAGTTTTATAGATTTAACATAAGTAATCAGTGTCTGAGTAATGTAGTTAAAACAAAACTGAACCAAAGTCACCAGTGTGTAAAACAGGTAATAGTGACCTGGTTATGATGTAAGGGTAGTTTACTTAAGGGACATGAATCCGTGTCCAAGTTACTTGACCTTGGTATTGTGATGGAGATATATGAACTTTTATATTTAAAAAAATGTAAAATATGACCCTGACCCAAATGTCTTCCCAACCCATAGCGTTGCTAATGGTGGAATAAAATGTATGGATGCTCTCAAAACACCTACAAGACACAGTGAATTTGCTATAAAAGGATACAAAGTAGATGATACAAACATCAAAAGATATTAAAGGCACAACAGCTAACAGCACATTCCTGTCTTGATAAATCTTGGGCTGAAAAAGATAAATACATGACTGCATAAAGATCCATTAGAAGCTGCATTGTTTGTTGCACTGTACTGCATAACTAATTAAGTACTTTAGTTTGATGTTTTTTCTCTCAATACCTCTGCTAAGTTATGTTATTGTTTGTTAAAAACCAGTTTTTATGTCTGCATGGAATTTAATTTCCTTTGTCAGGTTAATACCAGCCAGTAACCAGTCATGTGTTGTACTGACCACACAATACTGGCTACTTGTTTCATTAACCCTTTATTCCCCAGGTTCGCTTGTCTACACCTTTACCATCTACACGAAACTATGCTTTTACTTGTGCCCCCATCTATGCAATTCTATGCAATAAATAGTGCCTACTATATATAGATAGGTAATATCATTCCAGTTTATTGTTGATTCACTTCAAGGCAGCCAAACATTAGTCAAAACTGAGAAATCATGTTTACTAGCATCCGATTTTACAGACCTATTTCCTAATATTTGACCATATAAACTTAAATTTAGGCAACCAGTTGTACATAGATGGGGTTTTCTAGGCCACATCCGAAATGGCATTCTTATTGTTGGTAATACCTCAATTTGACAGAAATATTAAGGTCTTTCCAGCATATGAAAGATATATAAGTGAAGGGTTTTACAAATATGATGAAGTTTATATTAGCAGTATCATTATGTTGCTTATATTTAAAATTACTTTGTTAGAATGGACAGCAAATACAACAAGTCTTCTTCCGCACATTGTTACATATTATGGGGTTTACGCATTAACCCCTGGATGTTTCTGTTGTTTTCGCCTGAAATGTGAGATGGAAACCCATTTTGGGGGCTATTTCTGAATACATCCTGATACATCAACTTCCAAGAGATTTCCGGTTAACCTAATGCCTAGTTGTGTTAGAAACACTGTTTTTCATTGGCTATTTCGCTCGTGCACGAGCAGAAGGGTAAAAGTTTGATTTTTTTTTTTTTGCTTAATGGACCCATCATTTTCCTATCAAGACCACTCTTTACTGCAAATGCCCATCTTATCCTACTTTTTGCAAAGGTTCGCCTGTCTGTGTGCAGTTCAGACTGGTCTGCTTTACATCTGAGGCCAAAAAGTCTCAAATCTGAACACAAAATCAGATTCCGACCACTTGCAAATTTTGTGTGGGAAAAAATAGGGTTCAAAATATTATGTTTTTCCCTCTGTATTTTGTAGTGCAACTAGAACATCCAGATTATTTGGTATCATTGTAGAGCTACATCTGTATTCCTTTCTATAATACCACCCACTTTAGCGTATCATACATGACCTTGACGCTACAGAGCTCGGAAGTAGGTTACTACCTCCTGACACGTAAATGTGGTGCCAGGGGTTAATGAGTTAAAGGTGTTTAAACTGGAAATCAGTCACAAATGCGTGGAATATGAAATAAAATAAAAAGAATTAAGAATGTGTTGTTAATTTCATCCAGGTTTTCAATAAGCAAAGTTTCAATCAAATCATACCAATAGATGATACTGGAAGCGAATTTTTCTATTTATGCATGGAATTTCAATTTCATCATGGTAATTTCATCATCATCATTTAATTACAGTGCTTTGTCAGGAAGCGAAAACAACTTTTCTGGATTCAGTTCCGATGAAATGCCAGACTTCATTAATAACAATGCCTTTTATGATGAAGGATCTGAAATTTGTTCAGTAGATGTCGCCACTGAAATGTCATCCGACTCCAGTGACACTGATGATGATCAGCCAAAATGGTTTGCAGATGTGCAAGATAATGACACAAGTCCATTTACTCAGTTGTCAGGACTATCGCATAATCTGTTGGAAACAGCACCAGAACTAGACTATTTATTTACAGCTGAACAACAGGAGGATCACGAAAACCTGTGATTCAAACTTGCTTGTCAATCCTTCTGGGGGTAATATAGACTCCTGCCTATGGTTTTTATTGGTCAAATGACAATTTTCTCTCGAACAATGTAATTAAAGATGTAATGCCATACAGAAAGTTTGAAAAACTGCTCCAGTACTTTCACCAAAAAAACATCACAGATTTTACTGCCAATCACCCTAATCATGACAAACTTCACAAAATACGTTCTGTACTGAATGAAGTTCTTGCCAACCTTGAGAGGACGTACAAACCTTGCAAACTTCAAACCATTCATAAAAGTTTATGCATTTCCACATTTGTAAAAAATGAATTTGTTTCAAAAGGTAAATTGCAAAGCAGATATATGCTCATATATTGAGACCATAGGAGGAAGAAACAGAGATACATACATACAACAGTGTTTGGTTTCTGTCATCGGTTTGAGAGGAAGGAAGATGCAGATCAAATCAATGAAAGCATGATGAGTCTTGGCTAATGAGTAGTCGAAAGGCTAACAAAACCATTGAGAGGAACATTTTATTATGTATGTTCTGACAACTTTTTCACATTCATCTGACTGATACAAAGTTAATCTAGACATGGTATCTATGCTAACAGCAACACTGAGAAAAAAACTGTAAAGACTACCTAGTGGAATTTAAATATCCACCATACATCGAGCAAGGAGACTATCTTATCAGGCAGGTTGGAAACCTGACCATGATAATGGGGAAGGATAAGAAATCAGTTATATTTTGATCTACAGCAGCAGACCCAATCATGATTAATATTGCCAACTGGAAACAAAACGACAGGTCAACCATCTAAAGGTTACAAACACAAACTACCAGGAGTACTACCCAGGAGTTTGACACATGTGACCAACTCAGGGTGAAATATCCGGTTGGAAGAGTATCTAAGAAATGGTGGCAATATATGTTCCACTTCAACATCTGCATCATGAATGCCTTCATAACAGTGGTGGAGAGTCATCCTGAGAGTGAGGAAAGAAGAAAGAAATTCAGTCAGATTTTTTAATCAATTTGGCCATGGCAAGTTCTTGTTCTTGTTGTAGAATTTAACGCCATTTTTCAGCACAAGATATGCTATATATGGCAGCCAGTAATAATGGTGGAGGAAGAAACCTGGGAAAAACCCGGAAAGAACCACCAACCCATGAGAAGATACTGGCAAGCATTCTCACATACCCACATTGGCCAAATCCTAGACTCGAACCCACGTCAACAGAGACGAAATGGCAGTGATCCGTAATGGTGAGCGCTTTAGACCACTCGGCCACTTGGCCCCCCCCCCCTTATAGCAAGTAGCAGATAGGAAGTTTTAAGTGCAGGAAGATTACCATAAAGCGAAAATCTCTAAATCTGTAGCCGAAGTGACACCAGCCAATAATGACGCACACACACTAACTGCAAACACTTAAAAGTATAATAAACAACCCTGCAAATACTGCACCAAGCATGAAGATAATTGAAGGAAGGAAACCAATTAGACTTTGTCATTTACAGTGTCCGTCTCTGTCACAGCGTGTATCATCAAAGAACTGTAATTCTAGATGAATAGCTACATTGTATTCTAACTTGCAAATCGATTGTAATGACTTTTTGGACAAACACAAAAGTCTGAGAACAAGTGATTTACTAGGTAGTGGATATGTATATTGGAGATCAGCTCTTCAATGAAACGAAACATCATTAGATAGGATAACCTTTTTATCATACACATATATAACTCTAATAGGTAGAATGGCCTATCATTAACCATATCATAATGAAAGATAATAATAACACACTTTGAAATATGCTTGCAATAACTTCTAATTAGTCCAAGTATGGAAAGCAGGCCAAATGAATGGATAACATGTGAAAAAACATTTTAGTGAAGGTGATTGAACTGTGCTTGAAAATTCTATAATTAGCAACACCTTAAATGCAAATATTTTGAAGCTTTAAATATCTAAAAACATAAAACTTGATGTTTAATTGCATTGTCGCTGATTGAACATTACCTTATCAATGATGAACTGAAGCAGAAAGTCAATATATAAATTAACTACATTTTTCTTTCCAACTGAATCGCTACATGGCCAGTTGCCACACATGCTATGTTGATGCATCTAGTTTTAAGGACAGGGATTTTCTTAATGTGACCAAACACATTTTAGTTTTGATACAGCAATACATTGATAGGACTGCAAATATATATATATATATCTCCGTTTATTTTGGAATTTCAAAATATTATCAATACATTAAATACTGCAAAGTGTCTGTCAATGTTGTTTTCCATGGATATTACTAGCAAGAATATTGCTTCTATTTTCATGCAAGTCCAAACAACCTGTATTTGAAATACAATTTGTGTTTTGCTGAAATTGAAGCTGTTTGTGTTTGATGCAATAAAATTTCAGATTTAATTCACATAATTCTTTTCCATATATCAGATCTAATTCCAAAGTCACTGTGATATTTTCCATGTTATTTGCACATGCCGTGTGGCTTGTAAAGGCAGCACTCACTTTGTTTTCAAGTTGACATTTGATCGAGCTGCAAATTTAGTACTGTTCAGTGCCAGGTAATGTCCTACAACTTCCTTTACATGTCTGACCTTGATCCCTGCACCTGTAATGGCAGCACCCTTTTTGTTTTCCCATGTGACAACTCTTGGATCGAGCCTCAAATCTTATGCTTATTCAATGCTAAGTAACAGAGGGTGGATATTTGTACTCCATGTAATCTTGCCACATAAATGACACCCGTTCACTTGCATCCTTTAATAGATTTCACCGATAGTATAATCAAATTGTCACTTACAGAGGCCAAGCTCAGTCTCCACATAAGCACCCACAAATGAGACAGAAGACAATGAAGTGGAAGTGGACTATATGTATAAAGGCATCTACGAAGGATCGCAGAGCTTCATTCGGTCATTCAGGCAATAAAGATAAATTCTTGGGCTTCGTAACAGGAGACATTAGACAGTAATATTTACAGGACACTGTGAAGTATATCAATGTATACTTAACTTTCACTGTTTATATGTAAAATTTGTGAAATTAGCATATTATGGGCTGTTGTGAATTTGATTATTCTGGGCTATTATATTAATATCGGAATGTGACCTGTAATATTATTCAAGGATTTATCTATTAAATAGATTTAAAATGTCAAGCATTATGGATTTCTATGGATTTTATGACATGATGGTGTAAGAAATGTAAGTTGTCAATTTATTTATAACATATTCAACTCAGTAATGTTATTGTATTTTATGCTAGTTTTGAATTATTCTTCCTATCTATGTATCCAGTTTGGCTTGTTTATTTTTCCAAAAATCAACTCTGACTCACTGACATGTCAACCCTACAGATGGCTCTGACTTGTAAAATACACCCCAACTTATAGGAGGGTCAAGGAGAAATTAGTTTTTTGCAGGACTAAAAGGGCGAAAAGGTGGTGGTGGCCAATTTAAAGTCAATTCAACTTATAGTCAAGTATATGCTGTGTTTACTTTGCACTGCAAGCAACATTCTTACCAAGTTTAATCAAAATTTACTCATCTGTTCTGGAAAAATTAAAAGCAGATTTTCCATATGGCTGCTTATTATGAAAGTAACATATCTGCTTGGGGAACTAACCTGCATGTAATTTAGATATAGCATGTCCTAAGAAATGCTTCTACCAAATCTGAACTTGGATTCATTGTTACTGGTAAGGCGAAATATTTTACTACTCAACTGCAAAGCAAGCTACATTAGTAGCAGCAGAGAGGGTGAACCCTACAAAGTCGTAGAGACCTTATTTTACAAAAATAAAGGTTCCTACGAAGCTGAAAAATACCGTCAATAACGTTTAAACCAAAAAATATCGCCAATAACGTTTAAACCAAAAAATTCTCTAATTGGGCAAGATTATTTTTGACTCTTTTTCAAATTTTTATGCGACTCGTTTACTTGTCTGGTCACTCAATTGTTGTCGTTCACCCTCTCTGCTGCTATGAATTAAACAGCCAGTATAGATATTATTAATAAATGAATATCGGAGAACCACATTCAGCTAGATTAGCACGAGAGCGACTAGAGGCAATTAGAAAATATCTACCCATCCGTGATTTAGTTAAACAACAGTTACAATCTCGTCAGGAATCTCAGGTTGAATTTGAAGAGGATACAAAACAATTATTTAAACCTATCACTGAGACCACTAAAGATCTTCTTCCTGCATTAGAAAAAACCGCTGAAGCAACTGGAAAAATAGCAGAAAGAACAAAACATACAAAAAGAATTTTACGTGGACTTCCAGCCGAAATAGCTGCTGCGATGCCAGTCCTGGAAATACCTGAGGATGAAGATCAGCCTGGAGGTGCTGAAGCACCAGCCCCCGAACAAATGAGTCATGCAATAAGTACTGCTGAACTGATAAATAAATTTAATGAAGAAACTATTAAGGTAATTAATAACTTGAACCTAGATCAACTAACTGAATTTGCTTTGGATAGTTTTAGTCGAAGAGGTAAATTAATGAAACCTGAACACGCTAAAGATATTAAAAACAGTAAACAATGGCAAAAATATTTATATCGCATACGTATGGATGTTGAACGAGTTAATGAGAATGATCCATTATATCAGGAATATGTTAGGGCAATTAATAATTTAATCGAATCAAGAAAAGAGGAAGGAGAACAGAGTAAAAAACAAAAGAAACAAAAACAACAACAAAAACAACAACGAAAAACACCAAAATCATTTGAGCAATCACGAAGTGATTATCCAGAATTACCAAAAACACCATCAAAACCAAGTAAAACAACACCACCGAAACCAAGTGAAGAGGAAGAGGAAGAATTTCAAGACACTCCTGGTGCAACTGGAAGTGGTCTAGGAAGTGACCTTATTACTTGTCCCAATAATGTCCTTGTTGATGATGATCGACTAGAAATCCTCATTGGAGGAAAACGAGCTGGTAATAATTCCCCAGAAATCATCAATGAAGCAGCTGATATTTGTAAACGATTATTTACAGGTGGAATTATGGATATTAATGTATATCGGTCTCTCATTAATGAAATCGCCGATGACTACTATAGTGACAAAGTCACTGGATTGAGTATGTAATTAAATACAGTTATTATAATAAAATGATCGTACATAGTACTCAACGTGGACCAACCATGTTCAGGGCGGTAAATTCTCGATTACCAGTATATAAAACAATCTATGGAGATGGACTAGGTGATGTTGTTCAGGGTCTATTTAGAAGGATAGCCCCAAAAGCAATACCGATTGCAAAGCAACTATCAATGAAAGCTATTGATGTTGTTCGTGAAAAAGGTATTGGTGCTGTTGGCAATATTGCTAGTAAAGCATTCTCAGCAATCAAAGATAGACTAACACAATTAATACGATGACCTGCGGTCCGACCTCAACCTGTAAAATTACCTAGCACTGAAGTAATGCCTACAAATATTAGTAAAATAATAAACCAAGCTGCTAATCAAAAACTAGCAGAGTTGGCTGATGTACCATTATCAGAAAAAGAAAAAAATATAACCGCTAGTCTGATAGCAGGAAGTGGTCTCACTTCTCGAAGTGGTCTTCGTGTTAGACGATAGCAAATATAATAAAGATGTTTAAACGTATATCTGATCCAGCGTTCGACATGGATACACCAGTACTCAAGGACGAGTCTGTGCGTGATTATCAATATTATTCTTATGACGCTCGAATTCCAGATCAGCGTGGACGAATTGAACTACAGGTTCAAGATACAAGTAGGTATTTCCTACCTGCTGAGGCATTTATTGAAGTAGAAGGTGAAATTTTAAATAACGCTGCTCCTGCAGCACCAGTAGCATATGGAGCCGATGTTAGGGTTGGTTTTGTTAATAATGGTATTATGGCGTTATTTGAAAGCGCTACGTACATGATTGACGGAAAAAATATTGAATTAATTCAGAAAGACATTGACGTTGCTACAACGATACTTGGTCTTGCAAGATACAGCGACGATTATTCAAGATCGGCTGGACCATCAATGATGTTTGCGAAGGATACTTCTGACCACCCTGATAATAGAAATGTAATATTAAATGCAGCTGGAACCGAAGTCGCATCGATGAATGAAAATTTTAACTTAGGATTTGCAACACGTAGAGCAATGTTACAAGGAAATAGAAGAATGTTTTCATGTGCAATTCCACTGTCACATATTTTTGGATTCTGTAGAAATGTCAGAAAAGTCATTTTCGGAGCCAAACATACGGTTGTACTTGTACGAAAAGCAACCGACAACGATGCATTATGGAGACCCATTGGTGATCCTGGTAAAGTAGTACTAACAAAACTTTCATTGTGGATGCCAGTGATGACTCCGTCAATATATGAAGAAGACCGGTTGCTATCTTTTATGAGTCAAGGCGGTAAATCAACGTTGTCATGGTTGACAGTGACCACAGATGCTATCCAGAGTAATATTAATGGTTTATTTACATGGCAAATAGCTTCTCAGCAGGGTGTTTCTGCACCAAGACACATATTTATTGCATTACAGGATGCTACACGAGTAAATCAAACGCGTAGTCACATGATATTTGATAAACTCGGTGTTTCTGAAGTTTCATTAAGGATAAATGGACATCAAGAACCAGATGAGGATATATTACTGAATTTTGAAAATAATCATGTAGCACATGCATATCATCGTCTTATGTCGTTTATGGGGCGTGATCAGAACATTGACACTGGTTTACAAATATCACATTTAGATTTTACAACCTTATATCCGATTTATTACTTTTCGCTTGAACATTTAGATTTAACCAGACAATCAGTAGTTGATATACATTTTCGAGCTCGTGTTAATAGAGATGTTGGAGTTATTGCTGATTATAGGGCAATAGCCGTTATACTCAGCGATAAGACGATGTTACTTGAAGGTGTTGGTGGACGAATGAGAGTCGTTGATGCTCCAGTAGAAAATATGTAATTAGATCACCTGATTTAAAATCAGGATAATAATTATAATGTCATACAATCACGTTAGTGTTACCCTGACACCTGGTCAGATTAAAAGGCTACAATCAGGATCAAAAAATAACTGTGGAATAAAAATATCGCTAAAGCGAGAACAGATGAGCGGTTCAAATAAATTATCGTTGACCGAGCGTCAGTTCAGAAACTTCAATGAAGCCAAAAATCAAATAAAGGCGTCAAACTTAATCTTTCTGCGGGCGCCATCAAAGACGTCGCTAAGACGGGTGGCATATTTCCACTTCTCACAGCTATACCAGCATTAATAGCATCTGCAGCCCCAGCTGTTGCAAAAGCAGCTGCATTAGGCGCTGATGGAACTGCTGCTGGAATGGCATTAAAGAAAGCAACAGGAAAGGGAATCAAAAAAAAAGGGAAAAGGTCTCAGATTGCCAGGGACTCCACATTCATGGTACGGAAAGGGTCTAAGACTTCCCGGGACAGTTTACTGATATCGCCTATGTCCAATTTTGATTTACTCAATGCTGCTAAAAAACTAAAAATAAAAAACTTAGGTGTTTTCATGCGCGATCAACTACCTAAAATCGCTAGCGATTTAGAAACTGGTATTATCAATCTCGATAAAAATTCTGGATCAGGCACGCATTGGGTTGGATATGCAATTGATCCACGTGGAACTATTTACTTTGATTCATATGGATTAGCGCCACCAAAAGAATTTCTTCATTATGTCAGCAATAATACTGCTCCAATCTGGTATTCAACGTTACCAACACAAACATTAACTGATCCACCAATATGTGGTTGTGAAGTACTTAATGTACTTGATGCTATATCAAAATCAACAAAACCACCTCATAAAATCGTGCATGAATATACCACATTGTCACATTTAAACAGATATTGATAAATATAATGGTAGATATTTACGGAAGATCTGCTCGTGGTAAAGCGCAGCAGCAAGGTGATTTATCTAAATACGCAACTCTTGATCAACTCAGAAATGAGATTGATGATTTATTAAATATTACAAGTGTGGATCAAAATGAAGTCGTTGTTTTTCAGGATAAACAAGGACGATTAAAGACAAACAATATACAACTGCCAGATGTACTTATACGAATTCCTACCGCAGTGGTTGATAATATCGTTACTTTTAATGATCAAGGTAAAATACAAGATTCGGGTAAGTCAGTTAACGATTATATCAAGAAAACTGGTGATGTATTTACTGGTAGCATTATTATGTCAGGAAATAAAATTACATACCTTGGAAATCCAACCGTAGATACAGACGCCGCAACAAAAAAATATGTCGACGATCAAGAATCTAAGTACGTGTTAGTCAACGGTGGTATAATGCGTGCATTTTTCAACATGAATAATAATGGTATTAATAATCCTAGAACACCAGAATCTGATTTTGACGCTGCAACGAAGAAATATGTAGACGATAGCAACATTCCTACGACAACTTCGCTAAAAACAATCAATGACGAAATGACCACACTCAATGGTACTTTTACTAGACATGTACAAACGTTTTTAAATTTTCGTAGAAACATAAACAAATCTGTACATGATTTTTTTAGTGATCCACCAATCGTTGACATAAAACTAGCCGACGTTAACATGAAACTCAACGATATTGTTAGTGGAATACCTAATATTGTTCAAAAAACTAATCTGATTAAAATTCCTCACAACCAGATTGTCAATATCGTGTACACAGTAGCATCAGGATCAGCCACGTGGACACCACAAAATAAAACCATCAAATACACTGCGGAAATTGCTGGTGTGTATAGGTTGTCCGTACTTAGCAGTGTAGATTTTAGAATATTTACTACATCTCCATCAATTGGTAATTCTTCTAGAACTGTATCTGTAATATTGGATAAAGATTCTGAGGAAATATTTACGTTGGAATTATCTGATAAACATACAGCTGCTGCTAGTTACTGGTGGTGTCTGGAATTTGTAACCAAACTCACCAATTAATTACTTAACGTCATAGTATAATGAATGAAACTTCAATCGACGTTCAACGTCACAGATATAATCAAGTATGTGAATGCTTGACCAAACTAAAAAATGTCACTGACAATTATACAGTAAAAGTAAAAAAATATCGCAGACGTATGGTTGTCATTGACATAGTTGTTTACTCGGTTTCCGCTGTTGTTGCTGGATCCGGATTATTATTATCAACGATAACAATGACAGCTCCAGCAATTGTAACGATTATTGTTTCAACTTCAACGACTATCGCAGGTATTCTCAGTATTATCGCTAAAAAGATATTTACGTGCACAAATGATAAATTACGTGAATATATAATAAAATTACACACAGCAACAGCAGCCTATTCTAAACTAACTTCATGTGTTTCATTTTATCTTAGTGATGGTAAAATATCCGACGAGGAATTTGCAACAATAATGAAAACCTACGATGAAGCATTCATAATCGCTACTGACGATAGCCAAAATGGAGAATTAAATAATAGCAATAATAATAATGTCTGAGTCCTTGACAACGTCAAGAGAGTTACTTCAACAGATCGTCACTAATACAACACCGTCAAAAACTACAATGATTTCATTAAGTTCGACCAATCCTGAGTTTAGCGTTAACTTTCCAACCGCAATTCCTGCAAAAGAAATAGCGTTAGCACAGCTTTGAGTTTATTATAGCTGGCCTAATATTAGATCAAAACCATTTGGTGGACAACAGCCAAATAATTCACTAGTATTCGCAAATAAGAATAAACCTGATGGAACTCCTGATTGGCAAGTAGTATTCCAACTGGTAGTTATCAGACAGAACAGATCAACGATGAATTCCAGCGCAGAATTAAATCTATTACAGGAAAAGAATCAAAAATAACAATTGGTGTATACGAACCAACATTATCAGCGGTGATTGAAATAAATTCCCCTGATTACTCTGTAGATATTTATCAAAGTTCGATTAGATCAGTGTTAGGATGGCCTGATGTTCCTCCAGACCAAAAGTCCAATGGAATTCCAGAACCAACTAAAGATGAATTTCTCACAACGGAAAAAAAATTCATTAAAAATCCAGAATATCGAAAAAAACAACCATGGTCTTATATATTATTTGAATTTGATCCAAGCGACGATAGATATTACTTTACTGATTTTGACGGTCGAAGGACCCCTAAGATAATTAGATCAGCATTTAATGTTATCAGAGACGCCAGGACGCAGGTTACTAGAGAGATTGTTGATGAAGAATTTTTCAAAGAATTTTTAGATTTTCTTAAACCCGAATACGATAAAACACTTAATGATTTAAGAAATTTATTTATTTCATTATCTCAACATTATGACGATGATGTAAAAAAATCAGATAATCGTGTCAATAAAACATTTAAATAGGATCCTATTTGATTTATACATCGCCAATCGAAGTATTATAAACGTTGCAATTAAACTCGATGGAAATATTTACACATATCCAGAACTTAAGAAATTATTCCTTGATCATTACAAAATAACAGAAAAAGATTTACAAACAT
The DNA here is from genome assembly GCA_016617855.1 of Megalonaias nervosa. Taxonomy (NCBI): domain Eukaryota; kingdom Metazoa; phylum Mollusca; class Bivalvia; order Unionida; family Unionidae; genus Megalonaias; species Megalonaias nervosa. Next base: position 28,629 of record JAECUM010091060.1, read on the forward strand.
TTATAATACCAGATTTAAATAACGCTGAAATGAAGAAAACACTCAACGATGTCATTGATGAATATTTCCCTAAAATATATGCAGCGTGGAGAAAAATAGCCCCACCACCAACCATACTTAAGTATAATAACGATTTACATGGCGCAGGACGTCATATCTCGCCTAATATTGTTAACATCACATCGACAATCGCACTGAATCTAGTATGCGATATAATTGATAGTAGTTACCACGTAGATCTTTCAAAATCTAACCACCGCAGTGGCACTGCGGAGCAAGGATATATATTATATTCATCAAGTATTCAAGGGCCACCAGGATGGCTCATTGTGTCTGAGCCAATAAATCAGGTCTACTTGCGTGTACATAATCCATTATTGACAAGAATGAATTTCAAACTCACAAATCAGGATGGCAACATTGTGGACCTAAGAGGAGAAATTCTATATATTAATTTGTACATACGCTCGTAGAGTAAATATTGCAGTTGTCGTACTTATACAGTACATGTGATAGCGCACCAAATATTGTTCGTTTAGCGAATAAATTCTTTTGCAATCGGCGCATTATTCAGAAAATCATTTAGAGAAACCCTGGGGGTTTGACCCGTACGGTTTCTAAAAATCTAGTAAATTTTTGTTGATTTTCAGGTACTTTTCATGCAAAAAACGAGATTTTCTCTCAAAAACACGGATAAAAATTATTTTTTTTTCACTGTAATTGATTATATATAATAAAGCGCGATAACTCTGCTCTGTCTCTCTGTAGAGCAAATTAAACGATTATCTCCCTTGTAATACATGTTATCTATAGAGGTATTTCAGTCCCCGTACGGACACGATATATATCGTTTTTCGTTAATTATTTAGTGATCTATCTGCTCTCTGTAAGCATCGCTGTTAGTGAAGCAGCAATTTGTAACAGAGAGGGATAATTTGACTCTAATAACCTTAAACTCACGTCAGTTTTATATACCAAGTACGAAGAGTTATTTTTAGCTCTAACGTATTTTGACCTTAACGAACGATAACTCATACGTGCGATTATTTTATTAATTTTGAAAAATTAAAGTAAATTCACGCTACATTAGTAATACAAGTCCTGTGAGACAGCGCAAATATTTTATATACTTAAATTCAACTGTATTATTGATAAGAGAGCGATGGCCGAAATGGTAAGACGGTTGGACGTAGATCGAAGTTCTGCAGACTCTCGCGTGTTCGAGTCTCCAAAAATGCTAAAGATATATTATCTTGCATTTGGCGACTGATGCTATTTAATTGGGGGAACCCAGAGTATTTCCTCGAAATCCACAACAAACAAAATACACTCTCCTACCATACACCCTTGAAGTGTGTACCTTTTACACTCCCCGGGGTTTTGTAATAGGGGGAGAGTGTACAAAAGCTGTTGGACGTAGACAAGATTCCCCCGTCATCACCATTTGTATATATTTCATGTTCATAGAATCATCTATATGTTTGTGCCGTCCAAAATCAAATTCAAAATAATAAACCATCTGAACCATATAATATATGTTGTGCTGAAATCAAAATCATAAACCATCTGAACCATATATCACACAAAAACAGCCCCCTGACCAAAAAAAAAGTCATGGGGGCTAATATTTTTTTATTTTAAATATATAAATATATATATAATGAACCATGAAAATATCAATGATATTATCTGTGCTATTAAAAATATCTGATAATCTCGACCCTCAGAAAATTATGTGCGATTTTGAATCACTGCAACAGAGAAAATTTGAAAATAAATATACACTACCTTCAAACTACAGATTTATAAAATTAATTTATCAATCTATGCTTGAATCACTAGCTATGGTAAACGACAATCAGGTAAAGCTATTTGCACCTCTTGCACAGTCAATCGAAAAGGTTAAATCCGAACTATCTCGTGAATACGAAAGAAAAAATTTTATGGACAATCGTGTAATGCAATTAAGAAAGATTATGCTATCTGATTCTGTCAAAAATGATAGTGACGCTGAGAGCAGCGACGGTGAAGGTGGACCCTTGACTGTAGTTATGGCTAAACAAAAACCCTGGCAAAACGGACAGTCGAACTGTTAAGAAATAGTTATATGACATATTCAAATATTATCCGCTGATTATATTTTTTCTAAAATGCAGATTTGTACATTTTATCAGCTGCAAATTGTACCGATCGTGGCTGTATATCAAAATATCTGGCAGCTGCGTTTATTGAGGGGAAGGTCATTTCTCGGTCTGTTTCTGCATTTATGGATTTAATAGCTCTCTTTTTGAATATTTTACATGCTCCTGTATTTCCACGTCTAGAATTCTGACTCTGTGTTATAACTTGCAGATTAGATAAATTATTATTCTGGGGATTCCCATCAAAGTGGTCAACTACAAGTCTGTTTTTAATCAATCCAAAATAACATTCAAAGATGAACCTATGTGAGAAATATTTTTTATTTCTACTAACACTGAATCTAAAATAACCAAATTTATCAACATTACCGACTGTTTTTTTCAATCTGCAGTTCCTGATCACGCCATCACGAGACGCTTCATAATTTTTGATGATCGGATGTGCTACAAATTCTTTTTGCTCCATTTATATAATAACATTATTTGTCTAAATCATTATTCTGAAATCTGGTCAGATAATCCTCTACGGTTTTTATAGGAGATTTACCTGACAAGGTATTTTTTTTTGTCATAGTATCATTTTAATTCCCTGTATTTTTTTCCGCCACATTTTAGACATAACTGTGTTTTTCCTCTGACTCCAACACCGCATTGCACACATGGTTTTGGTCCTGTACTTCCATTTTTGATACTTTACATGTGATTTCCACAGTATTCATTTATACATGGTTTATCACAATGAGAGATATGACCAAGTTTAAGCCAAATGCACTTGTTCCTGGTTTCAATCATTATATATATACAAAAATTCAATTTAAATATTTGTCTTAATTATAATAATGGAGGAATTATCCGTTATTGAACCTTCCCCTGCTAGATTTGATCTTGACAGACTATCAGAATATAAATTTAGTGTTTCGATGCAAGATCTAGCTTTAACAAATGCGGATATAGCTAAACGTATCCGTGAAGCCAAAAAGGAATTTCGAGACGATGGCGCTGCTCATGTATGGTCAACTTTCAGGATAGGACATATCGTTAATATGATGAACGACAAACGAGGAAAAGTAATTATTAATCACCTTGATAATCAAAAATATTTTATTTTAATAAAATTTATTGTAGAGACAGATGACAATATCTGGATTATTCGTGATAAGCGTGATCCAGTCCGTGTGCGGCCGGGAAGCAATATTGTTCTCTTAAATAACAGATCCAAGCCCGGAATACTTACTGGTATTGATAAGCCTTACTATGTACAAGGTTATCCAGCGACTGCAGTTGTCTACGCAATATATTCACTAAATGATAAACCTAATGTTGCGGATCTCAAGCCGATGAAAATATCAAGAATAAGCTGTGTAGCTGAACGAGTTACAGAACATTTTACAAATGCGATACGTGGTAATGGCTTAACAGATTTAAGACGTAAAAAAATACATACATGGGCAGAAACGGTTAAAGATACTGGAGCATCTATTAAGGATGTTGCTGAACTAGAAAAGTTATTAAGATTTCCAATAACAGTAAAAACGCTAACCGGAGAGATATTGTATGAACCAAAATATATAAAAAATGGAAACCCTATAACAATCGTCGATCATAATGCACATGCATGGACTAATGCTGTAACGGTATTTCCACGAGATAGAAAAGTTAAGTTTTATGATGGTCACATATTTGATTTTATCAAAAATATAAGTAAAAGTGACCCTGTGTCTGTTTGGTTATTTCAAAGTTCAGAATACGATTACGATCAGTTTGTACGGCCTAACGGTGATATTTATCGTACAGAATCTCTTCATGAAGAAATGGAACATCTTGCATTGAAATATACTTCTGATGATCTCATAGTTGGACAATTACTGAATAACTGTTTTACCGTACCATCGGTTGCTGCCCATTTCGCTCAGGAGAAAAATTCATGGAAAACGACACGATCAGAATTCCTTGAAGATATCAAAAAAAGTTGCATAGAATATGGACACGGTGGATTATGGAATACCAAATACGATTATAGTGATGTTATCTCAGTTGATATGGCTGCATGTTATCCTGGGAGTTTTCTTGGATATGGAGAATGTTCTAAATACTTTAAGAGACTCGGACATCCTACACATGAGATGACCAGGGTTGCAATAAACGGACCCCTTCCAGATTTTGACTTAACAGGATTTGCTTATGTAGAATCATTCGAGTTTAGAGAGGGTCTCCATGCGATTACTTATGTTTGGTTTGGAAGACATTTTTCAGAAAAATGTTGGGTTCCGATAGTACTATTGCGGTATATATTTGATGCTGGATTATTAATATCGTTGAGGATAACTGAAGCAATTATATCGTATAGTTCACAGAGGCAAGTTTGGTTACCAGAACCGGATAGATTTAGTGTCGATGATGCCAGGAAAGAATTCCCTGATATTGATGAAGATCATGTCATTAAAATAAGTAAATGCAGGAACGAGCATGATGAAAAACTTGCAAAAGATCTTGGTAGAAAGATAATCGGTAAGTTTACTCAAGGTGGTTCATACGATTATAAACGAGTGTGTACAAGATTGATTATGGACGACGCTGAACTAGATTTTATAATCGCTGATACAACGGAGAAAAACACATTTATAAGTCGATGTAATGCTTATTTATCAGATGGAACAAAACTAGGTACCATTGTGAGCTACCTTGATGGCGACTCACCACAATTTACTCATTTAAGATCTTCGATGTTAGCTTATGTTTCGATAAACCTACTATCGATGATAAATAGATTTCCTCGTCACGCTGTCAGAGTCGCTACGGATTCATTTTATATACATAAAAAATATAAGGATTTATTAAAACCGCTACTCGGTGATGGTGAATGGTGGGGCGTGGAGGATAAAACAAGAAAATATACTTAGTTATTCTGAATCTGCCGATGTTGAAATTAAGGAAATATATTACAGAAATAATAATCAAGCATCAAAGTCATCTGCACCATCTGTGTACGATCCTGTGGCTAGACATAAGACTGTTTATCTTAACGGATGCGGTGGTTCAGGTAAAACAACTCGTGCGATTAATTTATTTATGAACAATAGTTCAGATATAATTGTTTTGACACCTACACATAAACTTGCTAGAGAAATAAAAGAACGAGGAGTAAAATCATGTACATATCACAGTTTCTTTAGATGGTGCGGAGACACGTGGACTCCTGAGCGAATGGGTGAAAAATATATACCTAAGTATATTATATGGGACGAGATATGTACGGTGTCGTTAGAAACACTAAAGACATTTCTTGAATGGTTATTGACAAAGAATACTGCTGTGATTATGTGTGGCGATCATGGTCAACCACCACCCTTTGTTGGACAGTCTCCACATGAATGGCTAAAGAATAATGTAGATTATTATGAAGAAATACATGATGACCATAGAGCTATTGATGAGCCGCTGAAAGAACTTAAAAGATTAATCAGACTACAGCCAGATAAAATACAATGTGAGATAATGCGTAAAGTAATTCCAGAGACAACTATGAATGATTTTTGGACTTTATGGAGACCTGCTGATTTGATAGTCGCAAGTAGAAAGATAGTTCGTGATGAACTGCAAAAGAAATTATTTACGTTACATAAAGAAAAGTTTCCAACGTTACCTGTACCTTTGTGTTATCGCCCAGCAGATACTCGACGACAGAATATTGAAGTTGAAATTCCATGTGGAGACACTGAAAATGTCCGAGTACAAAATCTTGTACTGAATGACATTGTTTTGGTTGCCATTGATGTTGTTGAGAGCGCATTGAACATGGAAAAATCACCGTGGATGTTAGGATACGCTATAACGATTCATTCGTCACAGGGATTAACTATCTCTGATACAAATATCTGGATTGTAGATGATCGTATCGAATGGTCAAACTTAGTCTATCTTGCAGTATCTCGTGTTAGAAGAATAACTCAACTACATAGGGTTATTATAGATTACGTGATAACTGAGGAAATTACTAATGACGCTGCTGTAATAAAGAAAAAATTAGCTGGTTATAAACAATGTGACAAAAAAATAAGCGTGACTTTGATATTGATACTGAATTTATTATAACACTAAAGCAACTACAGAATAATCATTGTGCAAGCTGTAACTGTAAGATGCTATGGCAATATTCGAATAATAATCCAAGACAATTTACCGTAGACAGAATTAATAGTGATCTTGGTCATACACGTGAAAATGTGATGCTGACCTGTCTTGAATGTAATCGACGCCGGGCGCTAATTTACATAAGTGAACGTGGTGGTAATTGTGTATCTGCAGGAATTACTTGTAATTGTTCACGTACAAATCCACGCTGAGGGGCAGTAGAATCTAGTCTGTAGATTGCAGGTCTTCCAGTGGATCTAACTACGCTAGAAATTGTATGTGTAGTCACGCTCCAGATAGGGTCAGTAGCTCTTTTTTTCCCACCCTCAAGCTCCCCTGGTTCGTATAAATATCTCACAGTTACATTACCTAATACTGGTTGTTCACGGCGTTGTACGTTATCGCTACGGGGTATATATTTTTTTGTTATTGCATTAGAAGGTTTCATGGAAGTTGCACGAGTAATTTCATTATTTAGCGCAGATATCACACTTGGTAACCTTGCAACCCATTCACGAGATCGCTCACCCGACTTAAAGTCAGTAGATATTTCCTTTGCGTATTGATATCCGAATAACCACTCAGCAAGTGTTCGATTAAATCGTTCAACAATTGCTTGATCACGATGAATTTCAATATGTCCTCGTCTGATTTTTAACGTTATGTCGCTTCGTCAAAGATAATACTGCACCAAGAAATTCTTTGCCAGGATCAGCTTGTAATAACTGTGGCCATCTTAGACCACCACGCTGATAAATTCGCTCAAATGCAGATGCAACTTCAGATGCTGTCTTTGTTGATAATGGTTCCGCTTCTTTATATCTACTTGCAACGTCAACAACAGTCAATGCGTATTTGTACGTGCGTGATTTTCGTCCACGTGTTTTAACAGTATCATGTGGTAAAAACAAAATATCTGCTTGATGAACTTCATTGGGGATGCTGACATCAAAATGTGCGTAACGAATTTTTTTAGGTGGTGGTAGATAGATTTGCCATATTGCCTGTCGTGCTAACCATGATGCAGCAACATTACGTGAAACTTTTGCTGCTTCAGCAAGTTTACTGATTGCTGCTTTACCTCTCCAATATCCTCTCGGGGAATAATAAATGGATTCCATTATAATAGTTATATAATTAATTACTAGCCCCGAGCATTATTTTACTTTTCATGGCAGATTTTACTAGAAAACTAGCGAGTTTTTCTCTGAGAGATTTATTAGGTATAGCATTTAGCGCATGAACCAATTTTACATCTGCGAGATGCCGCTGCTGCAAATCTTTACTTTTATAAGCAACATCATGAACATGACATGCTTGATCAATCTTATTTACTGGATACTCTCCGGGTCTTGGTTGATCTTGATCATCAAGTCGGATATCAAGTCGAGTTCCAGGACCACAGTAATTATATCCCGGAAGGTGTTTCTCACCGGGGTATTTGGCCCATGGTAATCCTGGTAATTTTCCTAACGAAGCAGCAATATCCCCATCTGTCTTTGATGAAATAAATTTGTATTTTTTTGTACCACATTTAACGCATTTGCCTGTCAGAGCACGTCGTTTATTTTTCGTTGTTATCGTTGTTAATTCAGCAGTGGGTGTAGGAATTTTACATCGAACACAATATAAACTCATATAATTTATTATATGGATATAATTGAATTTTCAGCGACACGAAAACAAGAACCAGTAAAGCACCATCCAGCGCTTCCGAATTCCATTAGAATGATTATAATAGGTCCATCTGGATCTGGTAAAACGCAATTATTGCTTAATCTGATAATGAGATGGCTAAAGTGGGATAAATTATATTTAGTGGCACCATCTATAGATGATCAACACTGTTACGAAGTACTTAAAGATTTTAATGAAAATGCAAAATTGCTGAATGAAAACGGTAATGATGTTGTTGACTTTATTACCGATATTGATGAGACCCCATCTGTAGATGACCTAGATGGATTTATTAATAATTTAGTGGTGTACGATGACGTTATGCTGGACAGACAATCAAATCCAGCTAGAATATTTTCCAGAGGTAGACACAAGAATACAGATGTTATATACGTCACTCAGCGTTATACACAAATACCTAAAGTGATAAGAGACAACTGCAATATTTTAGTAATGTTTAATGGAGTAGATAATTATAATTTACAGAATATTTATTATACTTGGTGTTCAGGGGATATGGATATAATGAAATTTAAAAACTTTTTTGCTCAAGCACAAGCTGTTCCGTTTGGATTTATAACAATAAATTTGCCTGATCCAAGATCCAGATATCGTATAGGTCTGGATAAAATCTTTGGTCCTTGATTTTATCAAGGTAGCAGCAGAGAGGGTGAACGACAAAAATTGAGTGACCAGACAAGTAAACGAGTCGCATAAAAATTTGAAAAAGAGTCAAAAATAATCTTGCCCAATTAGAGAATTTTTTGGTTTAAACGTTATTGACGGTATTTTTCAGCTTCGTAGGAACTTTTATTTTTGTAAAATAAGGTCTCTACGACTTTGTAGGGTTCACCCTCTCTGCTGCTGCATTTTAGTAACAAAATGATGACGATGTAGAAATATCAAATTACTAATTTATTGTAATATTTGTATACGGTTCTACATATTTTTTTTCAATTTGAATTTTTGACTACGGCAAATTTGACTACGCCAAATCATTATGGCATACACTTTTATAAAATTTTCTCACTGTGTTAGTGTGAATATCTTATTCCCATGCGATCAAGACCTAACGAGACGTGGGGTTTTTTTTTTTTTTTTTTGGTTTTTTTTTTTTTTTTGTATTCTTGAATAAGAATCACAAGAAAGTTTTAAAAAAGTCCATTTTTACTTCTTCTTTTACTGTCTTTCCTCTTTTAATGTCTTCAGTAATAAATGCTATTCTGCAATTTCTTCTGCCTGTCTTGCTTTAAATTTCTTCGTTGGGATAGAACCGTCTTCTGCATCGGAAGTGTCCTACATTTCACTTTTTTCACTTGCTAGTGCACAAAAGCAGCGTCAGGTCTGCATCTTTGTATTGTAATAAATCTGGAGTATGCGAATTTGTTTATAGTGCTCCGCTTTAAGGAATTTTTAGATTTATATGATTACTTGTTTGATTATGGGAAGTCGATCCTGAGGAAATATCCCTCAGACCGAAATAATTTGCCAATTACTAGAAGCAAACGTCACGGAGTGAAGTATTAAGCGGGTTTCCGTAATGCCATGGTTTACATTTAGTGAATTCAGGTCAGAGCCGTATTAGTGTCCTTCAATAGTCCCTACTGAAATCTCGTTGTGTAAATTGATTGTGTGACTCAAGGTGCAGTATTTATGATTGGAGACTGGCAAATTACAGAATGGAATACATGAGAAGGGACCGTTCCGTCGTCGGCAGGCGCCGTTTATTGTTGCTATGGTGATGCAAAGTTACAAGCGAAATGTGACTTAATACCATGATTTGACTGGCCTAAGGTGGCGTAGTTAAAATAGTTCCCTGTATTAGATGGCTGAGTAGTATAGTTTTACTGCGTGATATGCTGACGGAACGTTACAGAAAGTTAAGGAAAAGAAACCATGCAGTTGTGCGGTTGATAGACAATTGGGAAGTTGTGAGATATGTGGTCTTGTATTAATTAGAGCAAAATTATTTATAGAATGGACATGTTGGATTTTCCATTTTACAACAGTAGTTGTATAGAGGTCTTTGGAATAAGGTAAACTTATGACTTCTAGCAGAATCGCGCCAGGGTTTGACATCGCTCGGTCAAGTAACCCTTTGTTTGTTACAGTATGAATATTTTTCAGAATTATTTCATTTTTCCAGTTTTATTGACCTGATACATGAAAATTTAAACATTCAACATGAGACTGCAGATGAAACAAGCACTGAAGAAACGGTTAGTCTAACACTGAGTAAACTGAAACATGACAAAGCTGGGGGAGTAGATGCTTATCCAGCGATTTCTTCATATGTACGGGCAACGTAATTGCACCAATGTTAACAATATTATTTAATAAACTATTCGGTGTTGGATATTATCGATAATATTGGTCAATGGATAACATTATACCAATTTTGAAGAAAGGAGAGGTAAACGAACATTCCAATTACAGAGGCATTATAAACTATTTGTATTAAGCAAAGTGTTTACCTGTATTTTAATAATACGATGAATGAATGGGTGGTCGAAAACGAATTACTGGGCGAAGAAGAAGCCGGATTTATAGCAGGTTACTCTACAGTAGATAATATATTTATATTATATAAATTAATTTGTGAATACTTAAGAACACATAAGGGTAGATTCTATGACGTATTTATAGACTATGAACACAGGTCTGATAGAGTAGACAGACGTTTATTGTACCAAAAGTTTGTTAGTGAAAATATTAGTGGAAAATGTTAAGAATCATTAGGGCAATTTATAATGGTGTAAAGCTTCTGTTAAGTCCAGCTGTCTTATTACCGATGTGTTTAATTGTCATAATTGGTATACGCCAAGGTTGTGTTTAAATGCCTTTACTCTTTTCTTTATTTTTGAACGACCTGAAATACTTTTTGCAGTTGAAGGAAACAATGGAATGTCGGTAGAAACCTTAGAAGTATTTTGCCGTTGTATGCAACTCATATAATTGTCTTTGCTGACACCGCCCACCAGTTGCAAAATATGTTCAATATGCTACATACATAATTCCTAAAGAGGAACTTAAAAGCGAATATTGAAAAAACAAGAGAGATTGTATTTCGCAGAGGTGGCCATCTCAGAAATTACAAAGAGTATTACTATGGCCCTACAGATGTAATGACTGAATCCTATTATAAGTATGTAGGAAGCTTATTTTCTTCAAAAAATTATTTTCCAGAAAAATCTATCCTTGCTAGCGCTAAATTCAGGCTATGCATGTTTCAAAGCAAAGTCTTTCAAAATTTGGCAAATTACCCGTAACTTGATTGCTTCGTCTGTTTGACTCAGAGATAGCTCTCATCCTTAGCTGTGGGGCTGAGGTTTGAGGGTTTTATGATGCCAATGATATTGAAAAGTTTATTTGTCATTTTGTAAATATATCCTTGATACATCTATATCTACTCCAAATGCATTGGTATATAATGAATAGGCAATAATTAGTATGCAGAGTATAAGATATAAACGTATTTTGAAATGTTGGCTTAGAATTCTAAAACTGCCAGAAGACAGATATCCTAAACAACTGTACAATTTACACTTAAGATGGTGGGAGGACATTGTGATTGCTGGGCTAACACTGTTAAAAAGCTCCTATTAACGTTTGGATCTGGCAATGGTTGGTATACTCAGGGAATAAATGATGAAAATATATATCTTAGATTGTTCAGTCAAAGATATGAAGATATTTTAGGCAAAAACTGTAGGATGAGATTAAGTCAATTTAAAGACTGCGTTTCTATAGGTCATTGAGAGCAGAATTCACCTGTCAAAGATATATAGAATTGTTAGGAGATAGCGATTGTAGCTATATAATCACTCTGCTTAGTTGGGAACGTGCCAATCAGGGATAACACAGAAAGATATGAAAATATTTGTTATGAATAAGGATTGTGTCAAATTTGGAACGTTAATATCGAAATCGAATTCCATTTTATTACTGCTTTTCCGATATATTGAGAATTACGAAGAAAATATTTATCCACCTTTGTATATAAAAATCCAACTTAAGAAAAATTTATTACTTTTATACAAAATGATACTCGAAAACTTTTGATGACTAATTTAGCAATGTTTACTATAAAGCCCTTAAAGATTAGATCGTTTTGTCATCGACTCCTGCTACATAAGACTCTAGATCAATATCATAAAATTAAGCCGCTCCTTTGTTTAAAGGCGTCATTCAAGTTTTTCAAATATGTCCAAAAGTTGTTGTATGATGCTTCAAATATCTATTCGATGCTCTCTAATAAACTCATTGACTAGGAATTATCTTGGAACAGCAAAAATGCAGACCTATCGAGGAATACATTGTGAAAGAAAACTTGTTGACACCTAGTCACGAAAACACCAATAGCCGAAATATGCAAAAAAACTAAAACGTTGAGAATTTTTGGATAAGATGCTACGATCGTTTGAACTTATCTGGAC